>VYZT01059359.1:0-19734 GCA_013400735.1 Pomatostomus ruficeps | reverse complement strand
AAAAAAAAAAAAAAAAGCAGAAGCAAGGCTGGGATAGAGTGATTATCCCCATTCCTTTCCAGCAGTCGGAAAGTATGTTAATGCCTGAGCTTGTAGGTCTGTCTACATCATTCAGTGCAAACTTTTTTTGACCTAATGCCAACAGATTTATTTAATTGTTTTTTTAATTTAATTTCACTTGGGCTTTCAGAATCTCCTGTGACAATGAGTTCCACAGTGTCATCTCTTGAAAACATATGGTGCTTCTTTTAAACCAAGTGTCTAATAAATTGTTCCCTCCCTCCTGGCATTTAAGAGGTGAGCACTGCATTAGTTTGCATGGTAACAAAAAAGTATGTTTTTATCATGTTATCTATTTCTTTCCTATTAATTTCTAATACCCCATTTGTCTTTTTGACCACTGCTAGCCTTGAGCTGATCATTTCTGAAGAATTATGTACAATGATTCCAAAATCTGTTTCCTGAGGAGTAATAGCTCATTTAGAGTCCATCACTGTGAATGTGTAGTTAAGGCTGTTTTCCTCCATGTGCATTACTTTGCATTTATTGACACTGAATTTCATCTGCCTTTTTATTACCCACACAGTTTCTTCAGCTCCTTCTTCAAGACTTCACAAACAGTTTTTTGACTGTTGTAAATAATGTGATGTCAGCAGCTATTCACCTGTTTTTCAAGGAAAGTATTTAGAGGCATGCTGTGCCTGTGGGACCACACCAACAATCTTCCTCTTCTGTGAAGCTGCCCCTACCTTCCAATGTCTACAAACTGAGTCTCCAAACTGCCCAATATCTCAGGAGTACCTAGGCCGTGAGACTTTCCCCTGCTCCTTTGTAGAGGCTCATGCCCACCCGTAACTTCTCTCTATGCTAAAACTCCGTTTCCCAAAGCCAGGTCTCCTAGTACCAGCCCATCGCGGGGAGGTGACGCCCATAGTTAGTTTTCTTCCCACTACGTCTCATCACAGTAGCTCGTTTGCCCTCCCGCGGGCGCAGCCCTTGTCGCCCGCCGCCTCCCCGGAGCCCTTTCCCGGCGCAGCCCATGTGGCCCAGCCCCTCGGGGAACATCCGGGCCGGCCGTGCCCAGGGCTCCATCTGGCGGCGGCCGGCCGGCAAGGTCCCAGATCCCTGCTTAGACCATCAGTCCTTCCCTGCTGCACAAGACCTTGAAAAGGTATAGCTGAGGAACAGGGAGCCCAGGACCCTGCCAGGGTAGCACATTTCAGCTGGGAACTTACCTGCTGTACCTCAGAGCTCAGTGCTTTTGTTAGCACGCTGCTAACTGATGGCAGACTAGCCATGTCTGTACAGTGCAGAGTCAGAAACACTGAGAAAGAAGTAGCTTTCTAGTTAATTCTTCACTTGCTCAGAGAGAGGGCACTGAGAACGGGGGGTTCATCTCCCTCACTCTGGCCAGCACTGTGTGTCGAAGCAAAAGCCAGTGCTGTAAAAAATAACTACTTTCTCAGGCTCACACCACAGGACTAAGTCACTTTTTTGGGAGTCTGTGTTCAAAGAGAGTCCCACAGTAGAAGCAGCATTGTGGTACAGCAAAGTTCAGCACAATTCTACCTGAAGGAACCAGCATGTTTGAAACTACTCTGTAAATCTCTGAACTGCATGGTGCTAACGTGCCCTATGCACCTAGATGGAAATTCAGACATAAATATTTAAAGTAGAGCCATGGTTTAGCTCATCTCAGTGCAGCCCAGTTCCACAAAGGGCAGTGTGAAGACATAACAAGACTTCTGTAACTTTTTTTCCCATAAGATCACTGCATTAATTGGACACTTCTCATCTTACACAGAGAAGTGTTTCCTTGTTCTGTGCTATTCCAGCACCTAGCACAAGGAGGTTCTTAGGTGTTAAAAAGAGAGTGAGCTGCAAACTCAGTCTAGTGCCTTGAGAAGCCCAGCTGGAAGCTACAATTTAGGGAATTGAACAAGCACAGAACACAAAGTCAGTGAATAATATGACTACACTATCCATAATAGTAGAAAATTCCATCAGATTAAAGCATGTTTCCAAGCAAACAGCTTCCACCTTTACTCATGTTTTCAGGCTATTGGTCTGAAAGACACATGCCTGGACTGCATGGAAAGGACCCACTGCCGGGTTAAATGCAGCCATGATGTGCAAGAGGGCCTGGGAAGACACAAAGCCATTCCCTTTTCCTCTGACCTTGCACATGTACTATTTGGCCTGGTGGAAATTTCAGGTGTCAAATGAGGCATTAAATCAGCCTCAGTTGGAAAGCTTTGTTAACAGCTGAAATTCTAAGCCAAAAAGCAAAACCCTCACCTGATCAATATTCCAGGTCAGCCAACACCTGAATCATATACATTATACAATTTATAAATGTAAACTCCTTTTGTCTGTGTTCCTCCAAATGCTCCCACTGCACTTCAGTAGCGTGTTCCAAAGCCTAGTGCTTTTTTCAGCTGTGAACTAAGTCTATATGAGGAATGCAGAAGGGCATTAATCTTATTTCCTCAATGTGTAAAGATCTTTAGTGCCCTTGAAATCCAGTACTTGAGCTGTGTGTGGTCTAGGGATACTCAGCCATCATCTCAGGCAGGAAACTTGACTGCATGGATCACAAAAAGTACACAGATCATTTGTTAGTTGTGTTTTGTCATGCAGAGAGTGGAATCTACCGTGGAATCATAGAATGGTTTGGGTTGAAAGGGACCGTAAGGATCAAAGGGACCTCAAAGATCATCTAATTCCAGTCCCCCTGCCATGGGCAAGGACACCTGCTAGACCAGGTAGCTCAAATCCCCACCCAGCCTGGCTTGTTACAAAAAAATATTTGTTATCATTCTCTTTATCTCTCAGAAAGCAAATAAAAATACTCTCAAACTGCATTTATCACAGCTTCCTCAAGACAGACTCAAGCTTGTGCAAATTGTCTCTCTTTCTCAGTGTCTTTACAACACTCTCTCTGTATTTGGTCTTCTAAAATGTCACCAGGAAGACTTATCAACAATTTATTGTGGAGAAAATAAGGAGAGGAGAAGCTGACCATTAGCACTAAAAAGCAACTGCAAATTGGGCAGGCATGAGCCGGGTTAAGCAACCAGCTTGTACTTAAGGTTTAAGGTGTTGTTTCCTCATGTTTCTCCCTGCTGCAGCTGCAAATAGAAGAGATGTCCAAGTTGTATTAATCTTTGTTATAAAAAAAGAGTGGAGTCTGTCAGGGTCCACACACTAAGGACCCCTGCACTCTCTTTGGACTGAAGTATTCTGGATTTGATTAGCTCAGTTACAGATGGTGAAAAGTTCTTAGTAAAAAGATTTTTGTGGAAGGCAGAGACTGTCCTTTTTGAGAATGAGGCAGGTAATAAAAAGATTATGCTGCAGCTCTTCTTGATGTTCTGTATGTCCATTATACATAGGCTGGATATTAACTGTGCAGTCACCTGTGGATGCTCCACTCGAACCACTATGCTATTTTCACATGCAAAGAGAACATCAGCATGGTGCTGCAGGGTCCTAAGTGGGACTTTGGTTCTGCTGGACATTAGCTTCAGCATGTCTGCACTGACAAGGTCCCTCACCACATCCTTTTTCTCTACTGCCTCCTCCCTGCATGTTGTCCACACTATTTCAAATGCATTCAAGTGCCAGCTGTCTTACTCCTTTTTGTGAATTGTGTTATGCCATCTGTATCACTATTACCTTGCATTACCAAGAGAAAAAAGTCGTTGGCTGTGTATGACTCTGTTTATGTGTGTGTGTGTGTAATTATTTTACTGCTGTGTAGCTGTGATGCATTAAGGTGGTGCCAACTGAATATTTAGCTTGTTATGCCTGAGGTGGATTTTTATTGAAATGTGATATTTCTATTATGAGCTATAAGCCCCAAGTCCAAAATGTACATCTTCAGAACTCTTCTCAGAATATTCTCAGAAAATTAATATTTCAGATGCATTTGGTAGTTGTAACACTTCTGTAATAATGAAAAAACACAGACATGTTGCAAGCTTGATCCAACCAGCATTTCAATCAAAGGAACTTCTTATTTGACTTTTCTGGCAGTCAAGGTGGGCGCATAAATTTTTTTAAATATTTAAGTGTAACTGTAGGTCTTCAGGTATAAGCAGGAGGATGCTTGAATGCAGCATTCAAATTACTTGGCACTAGACTTTGGTTTATGTAGCGCAATTTCTAAATAACCATTGCCAGAACATGAAGTGGGATCTAGAGATACTTCCCATGTCACTATTGTTAGTCAAGTGACATTACATGTGTTGTTAGCTGAGCACTGAACTAAATGTGACAGATTTGGAGATGTAAAAATAATGTGACTTTGCCCTCCATTTTCTTCATAGTTCATCAAAGGAGTAATAGAAACCTATTCTTTAAAATAGAAAGTGATAGGTAGTGATAAGCTGATCCTTAACCTCATCTCACATCTACTATTAGTGTACTATCATGTAAAAAAATTAATTAGAGACTATTTACCAAAAAAACTCCTATCTAAGCTGGCAGTGACTGCCTTGTGTATTCACCTAGGCATGTCTCCTATACGGGGATGGCAATTAGTATGTGGTCTGCAGGGAAGAACCAGTGGATAGAGCACAAGGCTGTACCTGCCTTTGCAGATCCAGGGGAACAAATCTACATGATGCCCAGGACAGATTAATGCACAGGCATGTGCCTGGGGCTCCAGCTCTGCTTTGATGTCAACAACATTTGTGTTTTCCTTATTAAGAAATGCTTTTAGCCCTCCTGGCCATGAAGGAAAGCTGGAAATTACAACCTGCATGTCACGGATAGAGCAACATCTGCTTTCATCTGCTGTCAGTGTCCAGCTGAGAGAAGGGTTGTACCTAAAGCTAAAAGGAAATCACAGGGATATATTTTCCCCCTAAATAAATAAAGAAGACAGAGAAGATTTTTCATTTTTAAAAATTACATTTTCTTGGATTCCATAAAAAGAGCACTGACAATCTGAAAATATCTTCATTTTTCAAAGCTTACTCCCATAATAAGGTGACTAAATGGAATATTTCAGACAATTGGTTTTATTTCTGGCAACCTAAACTGCAAATAAGCTTCAGTGTTCAGCCAGAAAGGAAATTAACTGTCCTGTTACATTACCACTATTGTAGACAGGGGTGGGGGAAGAGAGATAGACCCTACACTAGCCGCCCCCAACAACCCTCACCAATCTGTGACCAGATTTCTCTTTGGCTGTGCAGGGGGCCCCTCAGTGCCTTGTTTTGGCCATGCAGAGCTCAGCTCCTCTGTGCTACGTTAATGTAAATTTTCACTTTCTCCTCAGAATAGCCTGTGGAAATACTTACTGGATCATAAAATAACACTACTCTTGTAGTCCTTGTCAGTGTCTCATCAGTGACTGACAGCTCATCACCAAAGGAGGCTGAATGAGTCAGGAACAAACCACAGGGAGGGATGATCTATCAAGCAGCTCTTGTCTTTTGCTTTCCGGGCTAAAAAAAAATGCCCTTTCATCCCCCTCAGAAGTTGTCTGAACCAGACAATCCTCATCTGCTTCCTCCTCTTCCTCCCCTTTCTCAAACTGCAGCAGTGTCCTAGTGTGTGTCACAGCCACAGTGGTTTTAGTACCTCCTGGGACTTGCAGAGGATACAGACAATGGACCAAAACGAGCACAGGGAAAGGGGCTGGGGGCCACAGCTGAGGAAGAAGTTCATGCAAACGAGTCACTTTTCAGATAATTCATCAGTCCTGCCTGTGAGACAGATCATCCCCTCTTCTGCCATAGTCTGGCCATCTATAAAAGCTTTTAGTATGTCCTAATGCATCTGCCCCTTAACATATGAACAGAAGCAATCTCAAGTCTGGCATTGCCTTAGCTGTCCAGTACTTGACTCTGCAGCCTCAGCTAATAATGTTCTTTAGATGGATTTTCCAGTATGTGATTTTATAGATAAAAAGCAGACTGTGCACTTGAAGAGAGGCCAGGTTAGCACAAAGCTACAGAAATGTTGCTTTCCTATGACAAATTGCAAGGGGAAAAGAAATAAGTCCAACTATATATAGCCCAAACAATTTTCATAGCCTGTGCCAGTGGCACATCAGAAAATACAGAAATATGTTTGAGATGTCTGTGGTTATAAAAACACGAGATGGCTTCTTGCAGGAAATTTATTTGAAGTGCATGAAAGTGGCTATGTTAGACATCACCCAGAGGAACCAAACTAGGGCTTTTCTGCCTCAAAGGCATGGAAAGCTTTAGCAGCTGGATCTAAACTTTGGCTCAAGCGTGTGCAGTTTGTGGGCTAGACCACAGAAGGATCCGCAGTCAGCTGCAGGTCAGAAGTGCCCATTTCTCTGAAGTCTGAGTTCTGGTGTCACTATATGAGTGGAACTACCATGATTCAAAGAGCAGCTTCAGGAGAAAAAACACCCAAACCATGCATTTGGCCTGTAATTGGATAATTGGACTATTTACTTTGGTATGCAGCTCAGTTTCCCAGCAGACCCCCATGGGTCCATCCAAACCCTAACAGTGACTTGCTGCTCCCCTCCAAAGATCTTTGAGTCACAAGAGCCTCCTTCTACCCCTGCTTCTGCCACTTCAGCACTTGGCCTTTCTCTGGAAGAATTCAGCAAGGAAGCTCTTAATGGGTCCCCGTGGGACATCACAGGGAAGTCCAGGAGTGAGGGAGAACATTAGGCACATAATTCATAACCTGCCTCAGGCAAAAGGGGGCAAAAAACAGCAGCAACAACAACAACAAAAAAGCTCTTCCCTCCAGAGGAGATTAATAGGAGTTCCCACTGGAGCCCATTAAACAAAACAAAATGCTGAGAGCCTAGGAATATTGTGCACTTTGTCGTTTTCTCAGGATCCCCAGGGACAGGACAGGGAAAGCTGCAATTCTGTCTAAGAGGAGGGGAGGAGCCTGGGAGGTATGAGGGCTCTGCCAGGCAAGAGGAACTTGTACCTCCTTGGCAAGTGGAAGAGTATCTCCTTCATGTGCCTGCAGGTGATATTTTTCCTTCTCTAATCTGTACATGGATATCTTGTGCTCTCCCAAGACTTCGTAGGCCCTCAGCGGACTGTTTGCTTGTTTTGCCATTTTGCCATCTGGCCAGCCTAACACGACTGTCCCTGGCAGAGGTTGAAATTTTGATGTTTTGTCTAAATTTGGAAGTGACATTTTCCTCAGGTTTTGTAATTAGAACTAAAGAATTGCTACAGTGCAATCTCTTTTACTTTCTCTTCATGGACTTTGACCTGAATTTTAGTACTGATGAAGATGTGTTGACAGGATAGGTTGCCAGGGTAATATCTCTAGTCTGCTCTGCACATGTGTCTTGCTCCTGCCCAGAGTCTTCTCTGGGTATCAAGATTTTTTATCTATTGCTCTCACTCCTCTGTCAGCAAAGAGTTTATTCTCCTCTTGGGACTACCTTTGTATGGCTCTAAGGACATATTTTCATGCCCTCCTGCCGTTCTTATTCAAGACCTATAGAGAAATTAAGACAAACCATCCCAGCTCATCCTGAGATAATACTTAAGGTCTTGTCAGGCAAGAGGATGCAGGGTCAGTTCACTCCCTACACTTTGTGAGAAAGTATGGTTTGGGGTATTTGACAGGCAAAATCATGAATTATTTTAGTTTTCCCCATTATAAACTTCTTTAAAATTGCATGTATGGGTGCTGCAAAGACTAAAGTTTAAAGGAGACATGAGAACTCTCAGCTTCTCTTGTGCTTTCTAGAATAACAGGCTTTAGTAACCAGCCCTTAACTGATTTTAAGTTACTGGCTTTCCTTATATATATTGGATGTTCTCAACAGTTTCCTGAGGAGGGGAAGTGAAGAGGAAGGTGCTGATCTCTTCACACTGGTATCCAGTGCTAGGGCATGTGGGAATAATTCAAAGCTGTGCCAGGAAAGGTTTAGACTGGACATTAGAAAGCATTTATTTATTGAGAGGGTGGTCAAACACTGGAACAGTCTTCCTAGAGAAGTGGTTGATGCTCCAGTGTTTAGGAGGCATTTGGTTAATGCCCTAAATAACATGCTTTAAGTTGGTCAGCCCTGCGTTGGTCAGGCAGTTGGTCTAGATGATCACTGTAGGTTCCTTCCAAACAAAACCGTCTATTCTGTTCTATTTTGTTCTATTCCTATAATTTCCCACCCTGAAAAGCTGCAGAAACCCTTATATGCAAAAAATCAAGGTTGTTCTTGGCTTATAAATCACGGGCTTTACTGTATGAAGTAACTGCAGGAGAATCCTTGCATACAAAATCATATGGATAAGACTACCACTTCTCATTCTGTGACATCTTTTCATCATGGGAATGACTCAAAGTGGAAGATGAGGATGTAAGACAATTTTTACTTCCCCACCTGGGCTGTCGCAGCCCTGGTGTGCTTATCCCCACAGGACATGCTGCCCTCTCCTGCTTGGCTTTGAGAGGCAAAAATAATCCAAGCAGTGATTCCCTAATACTGGGTCTGTCAGCCTGAACATTGAATTAATTACTGGTAGCTAAAGCACTGTTTCACAATACTGTTTGCAAAGCCTATCATGTGAAAGGTGGTTACAATCCATACAGGGTGTCAGAGCCAGATGGGAACTTTATGACATGGTAATACTTTCTCCTTGTGGAAATCACAGCAATTTTAAAGGAAGGTAAGGTTGGCAAACCATATACACTGAAATCTGTGACCATCCCAGAAAGATAAAAACCCTCTTACACATGCAGTATAGAATTTCTTTATTCCCGCATAAACTATCTATGCAGTAACTGTTTTCCAGGATACCTCACAGCCCGGACTGCTGAATTTGAAAAAAAATATCCACAGAAAAAAGTGGGTTTAACAACATTATATGGTAGTTAACTATGCATCCTGTTAATCAGGACAGACAGCAGCCTTAGGAAAAACATACATACTAAAATTTTTCCTAAATGTTTTTTTTGCATCTATGAGACCAGGAAACTGGGTCAACTGCAAAAACGTGCATTTGCTCTGCACACACAGAGCTCTACACTATCAGGCTGGGGTTGTTTGGATTCACTGTTCATTAAAATAAAATAAATTTTTAAAATTCTTCATGTTCTTGAAACATGTTGTTTCAATAATCTTTAAAAGGTCATTTTGCCATGTTCTGGATTACTGCTTTATTTAAAAATTAATTGATTATGGGGGAAAAGTAATTGAAAGTTCAACAGCAAGACAAAACATTTTAGTATGATCAAAATGAAATGTTTTTATTGACCTGAGGCTAATGAACTGAACAAAAAACAAAACAAAACAAAACAAAAAACCACCTTCTTTTTTGAGTCTGTCAGAGTTAGACGTTTTGTTCTGGTTTGGTGTGGGAGCATCGCTTAAAATCTCAAAATCTTTCCAGCATAAGAAGGCTGCTTCCCATGAAACTGTACCCAGGCTGTGAGTTACTTCTAGACCAGGCTTCCCAGGAATGAGACAACAGATGCCAGGTCCACCTTATTAATGTAACATGAACATTTCTCTCGCAGCCAACACACTGATGGTCAGCTAAACCTCGATGACTTCTGCCTAAGTGCTCACTTGGTCTGTCTATGCTTTTTCTTCATACAAACACACTGAAAAAGTACATATGGTCAAGAACACAGAATAAAAAATAAATCAGTTTCACACTCCCAATTTGTGCATTGCATGGTCAGTTTGAGAGTGGGGGGTGTACGTACTGTACTCCAGACATTTAACTTTTAGATCTTGAGGCTTTTTCTCTTGAAAATATAGGGAGAGGAGTGCATCCTAAGGGATGTTAAGTACATTTCTCTCGGGCATTCGCCTAAGGATACCTTTAATTGCCCATTTGACAGTGCTAGTCTCCTCCTGATTGGCAAATGAGACAGTTTGCCATTGCACTGTTTCAAAGAGTACCTTCTGCTGGGCATCTCCTTAATTGATTATGCAGTGAAAGCCTAATCCTTTGATTGCAGCTACCACTGCAGGACGACAGCAGCCCAGCATAGCACTAGTGATTCCTAGGAGCATTCGGTGCCTTCTCCACACGTGGATGATGAAGAACCATTCCAGGTCACAGGAAGTTCGTTTCCATGCATCAGTACAGACATATATTCACTACCAAGCTACAGCCAATTTGAAATAATGAGCTACAAGTCATGGACTTTCTGTTTTACTCTGTTTGTAGCCTTATTCAGTAGGTGGGGAGAGAGTTGTTGTTCTCCCCCATGTTTGCAAGGACAGACCTCATTAAGCATATTTCTTCTTTATTTCTAGCTTTCTATTGGCCAAACAGCAAAAGAATCAGAGCTAGTTTATAGCCATGCTGGACAGTTCTCCATGGCAATTGCTGCCCCATGGCCTGAATTGTTATGAAAAGGACAACCTTTGATCTCTCCAGCCCTTCCCACATATAACAGTTCCTGCTCTGTTTGAGGCAAAATGTTCCCTATCGTGGATTAACTACAGATTTTTGATAAAAAACGTCTACAAAGGGCTCAGGGAACCTGGCAGTGGAGAAGAACCATTATGAAATACAAGAATGGATTAAACAGAGGGTGACGTTTTAAAAAAACACCTCTAAATTATGTAATCAGTGACCTGGGCTCAAACTGTTCATGTCCTTCCTCTCTTGCAATCCGGCTGTTGCTGTTATGGGTTTTGGTTTGGGAGAAATATTTTTCTGAGTCCATTTCACCTTGATGGATTATGATGCCATTTTAAATGTCAATTGATAATAACTGTGCCATAAAAAAACTATAATAAATGTTATCTGTTTAAACCTACAGTGCCCCTTTTATTAATATTTCTAATTTATGAGAATTTTGAGAAATCTACAGGGACAATGGGGCTAATAAATCTGAGGTGGATGGGACTGCAGAAGCAGGCTGCGTGAGCTTTATGCTAGATTACTGCCAGCTGTTGAACTTTGAGGAGATCAGAGCAGCTCAGATGTCACTGGGGAGATTGGTAGAGTCCAGTAAGGCATAAAGGATGGAAAACAACCTGCAAGGATGTGAGGCTCCAGAGGTGATGTGGGCAATTTGCAGCTGCAGGTGCAGCACTGTGTCTCTGGCTGCCTGAGCTTGCTGACTTGCTCTGAACAGCTGACTGAGCACAAGCCCTCAGAGATGAGCTGCTGTGAGCCGCAGCATCCACAGTGTGCATAAACACTGGACAGCTCTGATTCTGAGTCACATTTGCAAACAGAGTTTACAGGAGATCCTTCAGAGGCACTGGGTGGAATATCATCCCATTACTGCCTTTATCCAGTGAGAAGGGACCAGTGGGACAGGAACAGTCCTGTTTTGTGACTGACAGCATAAACACAGTTCTCCTTCCTCCTTGAGATAGCCAAATATAAGACAAAACATTCCTAAGTTTTGATCCCAAGTTGATTTTAAGCCTATGCATCCAGAATTTTTCACTTTCTGAATTTTTTTTTTTATTTTAGAAATCTCAGAGGTTGTGTGGACCTCTAGATTTGCCTGGTACAGAGAGGATGAATTGAGAAAATCAACACGGCATGATTTTGTTCTAGACAGCTGCCTTTTGCTATAAAGAGTTGCCTTCAGAGCACAGCAATCCCAGAGGAAGACATGTTTCCTGCCTCAAGGAATTTATAGACTAAATTAGATGGGTGGCACAATAATTGTGACAAATGAGAATCATCTGCATTTCCAGGTCAAGCAGAAATATAAAAATATCCCCAAACTACTCTGCAAAAGCTGTCATATTAGAACTTGGCAGAAAAATAACTTCTTCCTTCTCCAGTAATTTAAAAGTAAATAATTTCTTGTTTTGAACATAAATAATTTGTTACATTTCAGCAACTCAGTCATTTGAGAAAGGGGGTCTACTGAACTATTGAAATTTGCAAAATGCTCATTTGCATTTCAAGGGTCTATTTTTTGCCACTCATCTTTATTTTAACATAATACAAAGCAAAGAAATTCTGAATGAGCAGTCATTCCAAAGACAGTATTTAATCTTTTTTTTTTAGTTCATGTAATTGTATTTATCACTATTTTTCCATTTCTGTATTATGCAAAAGTAAAATGTTCAAGTCTTTTGGTACTACTTAAACATTTTGATATCAAACCTGCATTTTTTCCTGAAGAAACTTTTGTACACAAAACATGTGATTTATGCATGATTACACTGCTGCTTTCTAATCCCCTTTCAAGAGTTGTCACTTATTTATCCTATTTCCTACTTTAGTGCTTGTTTTGTTTTCCTATATAGAAGAACAAAAATATATTTCTCAGTTGGCATTGCCTTCAGTTTTAATAAAAAAGTACAATACAATAAGACAGAACAAAAATAAAGCCTTCACAAGGACACTCTCAAGTTGTAAATTTGAATGTGAGCATCTAATTTAAGCACACACACAAAATCAACTTGTCACTGCAAGCAGCAGGGAGGTTTAAAGTTGCAGACTGAGACAGACTAGTAATACAAACATGCACAATTTGATTTTGTGACATGGGACTACAGAATCGTCTCAGCAGGTGCCTGCCCAGAGCGAGCTGGTGGCAGTGGAGACAGGCAGTGCAGACACTCTGAGTATGGGGTAATGCTGAATTCACTCAGTACATGTTGGCAGTGTGACCATGGAATAAAAGTATTTCACTGAGATGGAAACTTGGAGTCTGCCTGTCTCAACTCTCTTTACTTCAGATTTTTTTTAACATGTATTTCTTCCAGAAGGGTATTTCTTCCTTTCAAAACAGTGTGTGTTTAACTCATCGAACATGGAGCTAGGAGAAGGAAGAGGGATAAGGAGGTGTATTTTTTGCCCTAAGAGTCTCCAGGCTAATTTACTCAGCTATTTTACCCAAAGATTTGAGTCCTCTCATGAGGAGTACTGGGACCTATCAGATTTTCCTGTGAAATCTTCCTCTTCCTCTTCCTCCTGCCCCTGCAGCAAGAAATTAGCCCCTTAAACACCTAGGTTTTAATAACAAACCAAAGCCAAGGTTTTCCATTGCAAAGGAAAATGTGGTCTTGCTTCATTTAATAACTGAAGCAGACAAATCCATAGGCTTCACTCCTGCACCTATATAGATGCTTTGGAAAAATGGACAGCCAGGGAGGCTTAAAAAACAAACGTCCCTTGATCTGTTTTTCCTGTGCCTGAAACTTTCAGGTAAAAGGAAGCACAGTAAACATCAGAGAGTTTAGACACTGTAATATATACTAAATTAATACAGTGAAGGCTGGGTCAAGGACTCTCAACTTGAGACGTCTGGGAAGTGAATAAGGTTTGAAGCCCTTGCTCTATAGGAAGCCAGAAAGAAAGAATGGCTCACTTTTTAGTGTCTCAGGCAAACGGAGTAGGGAAAGTAGGGTGTCTGTAAAAGAATGTACTAGGTTTCTCCTTGTGCTTTTTCATGGGTTTTGAATCAGGAATTACAAGGGGGAAAGGGAAACCCTGTTATTAAATAGGCAGTTTTAATCCAGGGTATAGATTCAGAGCACTTTTCTTTCCTTTCTCTCTGCATACTGACAGCACACTCACCTGTTCTCAGCCCATAAATTACCCACTCTCTCATTCTGCCTAAGCAAAGAAGGAGGACACATCCCTCTTTGTGTGCCCAGCTGGGATTACAGACTCTGGCAGCAAAGCTGCAGAGGACCAAGTCTGGCTAGAGAGGCATTCCCCCAGCGCAGGGAGTGAAATGGGAAGATGTTCCCTGCATAACGGAGAGGGCCACAAGACCTTTTGCACCCACTCAACAGCTGCCACCTCATCCCACAATCAGAAAGGCACAAGACGCTCCTTTATAGAAAGGGCAGAGGGATGCAAAGGGAACAAAGGTAAACGCTTCCCACTATACCTACCCCACGTGTCATCCGTTTGAAGGACGCTCACTGGTCTATCCCGTCACCTGGGGAGAAGTTTGATTAATAAAATCAGACAATTAAATATTCTTCATCACGACGGGCTGCACCATTTTGAACCTCTTCCATTGTTCTTTTCCCCATCACCCCCACCGTTTTTCCAGTATCTAGAATCTGGAAAAAGCCGAAAGCCTTTCATCTTATCAGGTGTGGTTTATTGCCCCCTGGTTACAGAGTAATTTTGGTCTCCTCTCCATGAAAAGGTCATATGATGGGATATCAGCTCAAGAATTGTCAGTTCACTGGACAAATAAGGCAGGGACTGCCAATACAATTATAAGAGCCTGATAAGGAAGGCACAGAGAAGAACCAGCAGGAGAAGGAGAGACAACCATAGACAAGGTAAGGGGTAATCCCAGAAGAAGGTAAGAAAAGCCCCTGGGGGGAGGGAGAGGGAAGGAACAGAAGTGTATCTAACCACATTCTCCCCAAAATAAAAATTGACAAGAAGATAGAAGTGGCTCAGGAGGGGAATCACAGATATTCACCCTCATTAACCAGGAAATCTCCCACTATAGTGGATGCCTAATTGGGAGGCATAAGCAACTGGTGGGATGATTATCAAGCTAGCTTGCCTTATAGCTCAGGATGGAAAGAAAATAATGTTTTCCCTTTAGAAGTATAGGTGGGGGGTAGAGGGCACTAATTCCTATTCCTACATGTGTTGCAAGGGCCATCTCTTTTTCTCTTGTGACTGATAAGATGGGATGATGTTGAAAAGCACCTGCTTGTAAAGTGTGAAGGGTTTTCACAGGAGAAGAAAAGAGAATCTGAACCAAAGCTGATGGCTGGGAGGGATGGCTGAAGGATAACCTGGGAACTGCTGCTGAGGAGGCTTTTCATATGTGACACCTCCTTGTACGCAGGAGAAGTTTACAGGTTGTCTCTCTTGCTAGTAAATGGCCCGAGGGACAAGTATTTGTCCTGCCAATTATTTTCTTAACTCCATAATAGTACAAACCCAGTGGGCTTTTCACAGGTTTCAGCCTGAAAGCAGAAAAGGAAGATAACTGCCCCACAAACAGGATTTACCAAGAGGCAACCCTTCCCAGGGCATTTTTCTCCTAGGTCTGCAAGGAGCACACCTTCTCCTGGAATGGCCATAGGATTGTTGAGAGCTCCGTAAACCCGAGAGGCAGGGGGAATGCTCAGCAGTGGGTGGGGTTGGCAAGACTTTTAACCCCCACTTCTAACACTGACTTCCCCAGACCCAGGGAGCGCAGGTCTCGATCCCAAGCTGATCAGCAGCGAGGAGCAGGCGTGTGTGCTCACTTGCGGGTCGCTGTAGTTTCTCCTCCCAGCGCTGCCGCGGTCACCCGGGCATGGGTGGGGAGAGACACGCACCACCCCACCCGCGTGTTCCTTGGGCTGCACCGAGACCCAGGGCAGAATCACAGCACTCCGTGTCCCACGGCCATTTCGGCAGGAATATGATGGACCCCCAGGTGTGTGCTGGACAGAGGAAGCCCAGCCTGTCCTTTTCCATTGAGGAAATCTTGAAGAAACCTTCTGCCAGCACTGCCCTGAACAGTGAAACCAGAAACAGAAGTAGCTACGCTGAGACACCCCCGTCCCTAAAGGCAGGGTCACCGGTAGCCTTTGGTAAGTACCAGTTATAACACTTAATGAAAGTGCTCCTTTCTTTTTGATCCCTAAAGCTGTCAAGTTTAATTATGTAGAATTTTTATTCTTTAATTTTGTAGGAATCTGGGATTTCCCTTATCAGGTACAAATCATTCATTATATATGCAGAAATAATATTTTAAAAACAACTTAGTTTCAACCTCGCAATAGACTGGACTCTGGGGTTTTGTACATTTTAAAGCCCCAATGTCCTAGGAGAGGTGAGCATGGAACCTGAAAAGTTATTGCAACTAGCTCTCTTCAGTAATAGTGAGGAGTGCTTATTGTAAAAAATACAGCATCTTTCCCTTTAAAAAGCCAATAATCTTGTTATCTGGTGAGGGGAAAAAGACAAATAAATGCCTGGTATAAGGAGGACAGGTATTCAGACTCAGGAAGCAAACCTAAAACTGCTGCAACTTAATGAAATTTTTGGAGTTTCACTTATATCAAGAGTTGACTGTTGTCTGGAATTACAAGTAAATCTCATATCACCCTTTTCTGATAAATTTGACCACTCATCTTCAAGCAGGAGAAATGGTCTGTAAGGGTATTGGTTGCTATAGGAATGTTAGAACTCAATTGCTGGAATAAGAAAAAGCGTATATGTTTAATCATTTCTTCTTGTCATCATGGACACTAGGTTCTTTCATGAGCTAAATAAAAGCAGCTAGTAGAAAACTTGCATGACTTTGATCTTAACAAACCAGCAAGTGCATTAAACTTTTTGACTTCAGTTTTCACAGTTTAGTTACTCTAACCTTGAGTAAACTTTTACCCCTACAGAAATTGTCTCCTTTTTTTAAGCAAAGAACAGCACCCAGCATTTTCTGGATTTAGTATTTCTTTGTCTTTTTCCATCTGCCTCTTCCATGAAAAAGAGATTTTTTTATGTATACAAGCAGATCCACTTAAACAAAAAATGACCCGTAGTTTTGACACAAAATTTTCACTCACCTCTCAGCCAACTGCTTTTAACAAAGCTTAATGCCACACTTTATTTTTTGTAATATAGAGAGATTCTTTCATGGATCAGGACCCCATTTCCCTGGACACTGGATGAACCACCCATTAGTAAGGGAGAGAGTCTTTTTCCAAAAATCTGGTAGTCCAAGAAACCATTGCCTCTTCTCATAGTTTCATCCCTTTTTATGTCCAAGCTGGATACTGACCTGGACTGGAAAGTAAACAAGACTTAAGTGGTGAGGGAAACTACTCACTGGAATAACATTAGCACTGGGGTTAGACTCAAGCCCCCTAACACTGCCTCTCAGTCATGCTTTGCACAAGATTTGGACTTTCTTTTGTTCATCTGTGACACAGGATAACTTGTCTCCTGACCACGTGGCAGTCAGCCCACCACTTATCTCACAGCATTGGGGCTCAATATACCACCGCTGCCTTTGTGCCAGTAACTGCAGCTTTCCATGGAAACCTGTGTATGGGGAAGAGGGATAGCATTCTGCTGATTTTTCCCAGAACAATAGGATAACTGACATTTGGGGGTACCTCTCGGGGTCATCTGAAGGTACAGCTTCCTGCTCAAAGAAAAAGCTGTTTCAAAGATGAAATGAGATTAATGAAGGCCATGGCACGTGTTGCTTGCCTGTTTCACCACTGGTACTATTGGAGAACTGCAGCATTTGGAGGTTTCCTTAAGCTGCTTTTGCAAACTGGAACTGGACAAGTAGTCCTGAAAGAAGCAAGAGCTTGGCAGTTTGTAAGGGGGGGCCAAGGACATGGCTGGTGCTGGTGCAATGGAGTTCATGTGCCAAAGGAGCACAGGTGCCAGGTTGTGAAGGGGGAGAAATGCTGCTCTGAGCTCTGGCAGTGAGGTTTTGTGAGCTGAAAGAACTTTCCTGAGGGCCCGTGACAGTCACTTTGTGCCATGGGATCCAAAGTGAGAGACAAATAACACCACTGAAAATTCAATCACTGCTTGTTCATAACATGGGCCGTAGAACGACATTTTAACAACATGAGACTCTTCCCTGGGAACAGAGACAGGACCTTTTTATATTGTGTCTTTTTCACAATCAATACGTTGAAGCCCAGCTTCATGGTGTGTCTTGGCTAAGTATGTCTTGGGCACTGCAAGCACAAGGGTCTGACAAATCTGCATGCAGGACACAGTGGGGTCCTGGGACTGCACTACTGCACTGCCAGTGCAGCCTCACCTCGAGTTGCTCCACCTGAGCAGTCAGTTTTTCATCTTGAGAGCAATACAGGTAGAACCCCCAGGCCTTGCCTTTGGCTTTGCTTCACCACCTAGCCAGAGAGAGATTGTAACTGTAGCAAGAGAATATAGTGACTCTTCTCTCCCCTGCTAGAAAGCAAGGCTGGATTCATAAACTTCAGGCAATGTAAAATATTAACTAATGAAAACAGTATATACTCGTGAAGATTCACTTAACAGTTACTGGAAGTGAGGAAACAGGAAGGCTGTAGAAATCTTCCAAAATGATGTTGTACTTTGTTTCTGCAATTGATCAAGGATGTTTAAAAAAGAGAAAGAAAACAAAACTTTTTCACTATTTGTTTCTTACCTAAGAATATGATACCTAAGTTTATTACCCTTTGCTTTCCGAGCAGAACTGTGATTTATTCAGATAAGTTACACTTATTTCAGAAGCACAATACCCTGTGCTGTACATCTTGGGATAATTGCTGTATTTCATCTAAGTTGTTCAGCTTCATGCCATATAACACTGGCATTAAAAGTGTTGTGCAAATAGTCAGCCACATCTAGTATGGCTCAGTGCTGGCCAAGGTCAGGGAACTGAAATGATCTAGGAAACTTGCTGGAAATTCCAGAATGGGATACAAATTCAGCTGCTCTCTCATAACAGTTCAGCAGCAGCAAAGAAGGAAGTACTACAGGTCAGGGCTTAGTTATATCTTACTGTGGATTTTAAGAACATTCCCCACAATCCCATATGGTATGTATATGAGCAAAGCCATGTTTCATATGAGAGACAGGAAGATCCATATGGCACCACATACATACTCATGGCTATCATAAGTTAGATATTGAGGCCAAAAATTATCATCTGATGTAGGCAGTCTCAGTACCAAGATCACATTTGTCCTGGAGTCTAAATCTAGCCATTAGGAGCTGAGGAGATGGGTAGGACTGGGGGAGCAGAAGATGCAGGATGTCAGAAATGGTTGGACTTGGTGGTCTAATGTTTGGACTCAATTTTAAAGGTCTTTTCCAACCTATAATTCTAAAGGCGGGACGCAGACCAAGATTCCCAGAAAACCCTTGGGTGCTGGACCAGATGACTTCTAGAAGTTGCTTCTAACGAATTATTCTGGGTCTCTGACAGAAAGGATGTTGTGATGTACAGTGCAAGCCTCTCACAGAAAGCTGGATCAGGACTTGATCATGTGTGAGAAGATCTCTGGGCCTGACTCCTAAGTTCACATGTTTTTGTAAGTGTAATTCCAGTGGGACTTGGAATAAGGAGTGTGCCGTCTTCTCTGAAGCGTTTGTGTTCCCAGTTGCAGTGTTAGCCATGGGGGAGTTCACTGCACAAACACAACTACTAGAGGACCTGGACCTGCAGTTGTTGAAGCCTGCTGAAATCTTTGAAAGACTTTTACCAAATTAAAAAACAAATAACGATTAATGAGACATTTTATTATGCAGTCTGTGCTTTTCCTCTCTTCCATTTGGCACAATGCCTAGAAAGGATAACCGTGGCCTTTGCAAGGGACACAATTAAACACCTAGTGAGTGCTGCTCTCCCTTGTGCTAGCTCTTTCATTTAAAACACAGAAGAATATCAGGCCTATTTCAGAAAAAAATGTCTTGAAATTCCTGTGAACCTGATTTCAATGTACTTGAAATTACATCTGAAATGATTGTTCATTACTCCCCTGGTTTCTGCCAGTGAGGTTTCAGCAACAGGAGATTCTTTATCAAGTCAGGGAGAGCTTGGGATGAGAGTGTTACACCTGGGAAATTAATAGTGAAAGCAGTAACAGATATGGTAATTTCATCATTCTGCCTGTGTTATGCTCCATCATGTTAAGGATATGCAAATTAATAGGAATACAACCACCACTTCACACACAGATGTCAATATGGTGATTGTTCACCTTTAGCAACACTCCACCCAGCTTTATCACTAAAGAGGAAACAAACTGAAGGAATCTAACTGAACAGATACCATCTGGCCAATAAGGCCAATTCACCCCAACTATTACAAGGAAAAACAATACACCTGGAAAGAAAAAAAAAA
>VYZT01059357.1:18889-30797 GCA_013400735.1 Pomatostomus ruficeps | reverse complement strand
GTTCAATATTGCTCTGCTTTAACACAACACTGCCACGTGACTGGAGGATGTGTCTGGCCTTTTCTATTTTCCCCCTCTGGGATCACATGCTCGTTTGACAAACTTAAATTTTTAGTCCCGTGTAATAATGCCACCATTCTGCTCTGATCCAAGGAATGCTGCAACAGAGAGCAGATCTCTGGATTTGCTAGTCAGGATGGATAGTCACCAGCGTAAGGGCTAAGAAAACCCAGTTCTTACTCTCATGATGGCTTGCTTGCAGCGCGAATCCATCTCAACTTTCTGCAGCACCTGCAGTAGGGCCCCAGCACTGACACAGGACCTATTCAACAGAAAGCAGAATGGGCCCTGCTACAGATAACTTTATAGATGGCAAAATGAGCTGTTCCAAATGCGTTCCTGCCTCCTTCTTGTTTTGAAAAGCAGATAAAATTAGAAGTAGGAAAAAAGGAAACAGATTCCGTAAGAGTCCCAAACAGTGTTTTATTAACATCCAGTTAAAGAAAAAATTAACTAAATAAGATGAGCAACAAATCTGTTCTCTCATTTTCGAGAACAGATCCTCAGTAAATATATTAAAACAAAACAAGATGACCAAAAATCTACTCTTTTTTTTTTTTTTTATTTCGCTAGATAACCTACTGTTTCAAGATTTTTCACTTACTGTTGTGCACTGGCAGGAGTCTCTCTCAGGGAAGACAGCACCTCAAACGCAGCCCGGATTCCCAGCCGCCTCCTGAAGAGGGAGGACTGAACTGATTTCTGAGCAGTAAAAACACCAGAGAGGAAACAATTTACTCACACTTCAGGCACTACTGTGTCCTATGGCCAGATAAAATACTGATCCTCGGGCATACATCCCAGATTTGTGATTAGAGATCAGAACAGGAGACTGCCCTAGGCCTCACTCCCTCCAAGAACTCTGTGTACAAGGAGGAAGGAAGCAAGTAAGCAAACAAATCCCTGGAGTTCAAGTAAACATCCAGGTTATGGTTCATTTTCACTTCTGGAGTGCATAGACATATGCCTGTTCCAGAGACACTGGCAATAGCAAAGCTCAAGCATTCACAGAAATTCACACCAGTGTGCAGAGAGAAGAGTTAGAGAGCTTGTCCAGCTCCAGCTTCTTGCCTAAAACCACAAATCCAGAGCCACAGTTTTTCATGCTTTTTTTTTAATTACAATAATCACTTTCAGACTCAGTTACTTTACTAGTAGTCAGATTATGTCATGCTGTCATGTGAGAAAGGAGAAAATTCAGAAAGAAGGGATGAAACAGGAGGAAGAGCAGGAAAGGATTACCAAAAATCCTCTCTGCACATACGCTGCTTACACAACCCTCTGGCACAAGAAGGTGAGGACCATTCTTTCTGTGTAATATTGCCTTGGGCTCATTATCCAACAAACTTTACTCTCTCTGGAACCCCACCAGAGAAGTTACTGGGCCAGTCTGGGTAAGGCCTTGAGTAACCTGGTCTAGTGGGAGGTGTCCCTGCCCATGGCAGGTGGGTTTGAGACTGAATGATCTTTAGGGTCCCTTCCAACCCCTTATTATTCTGCGATCTGCAACAACAGCTATTTAAACAGCACAGCAGACTTCCTCCACAGAGACCAAGTTTAAGTTAGTCACTTGTCCTTGTTCGCTCATACAACAGGTTCTATTTTCTTTTCCTCTATACCAGTCAAAATCGCAGTCCACAGCATACATGGAAGTATGCACGCAGGTCATTTTGTCACGGAAGGGGATCGAGCCGTAACAGCATATAAAGGGAAAAGTATCTACATCAAAGAACATTTAGTACCCTAAATCTGTATCTGTAACCAGAGTGAGAGGGCTGCTTTAATGCACAGATGAAACTTAATACTTCAAGGGTTCAAGGTGATGGCAGAACACAGAAGTCAGGAATGCTTGACTCACCAGAAGGTACCCTCGAAACTGGTTGTATATTATTGCTGTAAGCAGATTCATCAAAAACAAGTTGCCTATTGGAGAAAAAGAGGCAGCAAAATTTAGTGAAAAATATCTGTTTCTCAAACAAGTTTCAGTGTATGCAGTAAATCAGATGTAAAACTTCAAAAGGGTTAGTTTTCTAGTGTTTGATTTCCAAAATGATTTAATGCTTTAATAAACTGTAATGAATCCATCCTCCTGTGACACAGCACCAAGAAATCTCCAAACTGTAAGTACCCTCCATGAAAATGACCTTACAGACACTATACAATAATAGGAACAAACACAAAAACTGAGAAACTCATGATTAAACTTTCCTACAAAAATAAAACACTGTAGCTGGCATGCACAGGAGTAAAAGCTGAAGTGCATTTACATTGCTGAAGACAAGAGATAACTTACCCAATACAGTGAAGAGGATGAAGAAGATTGAATACGCTCGGTTCTTAGAATATGCAGGTATCATCACTGTATCAAATTTAAACAAAAATAGGAAATAATAGTTTAATGCTTGAGATGCACCGTGGAGACCTCTATGAATTTTTGGCAACTGGTAAAAGCTCTCATACAGTGGACTTTAGAGTGGCATATATAATTACACCAAAGAAAGGCAAGAATCAAGTTAGTAAAGGCATGAAAAACCTTTACACAACTTTACTCTGGCTGTACTAAGAACCATCAGCTGAAAAAATGGTTACAGTAGTCTGAACAGAGTAATGTTACTCTGTTGTTACTCTGTTGTAATTATTTCTGAAAGACTGCTCACCATCAGGATTATTTGCAGTAGTCAGTAGGACCAGCAGCGAAGTCAGGGAATCCGGCAAATTCCGGAAATACACCACCCACTCCTTATCCTGCTGGTTATCCTAGGCAAAGATGTGTTCATTGTTAAGAGAAATACCAAGGAATCACTGTCTTACCAAGGAAGGGAGGGGGGAAATTTTAAAAATTTTTTTTTAAAATTAACATCAGTCAACAATCAAATTCTTACACACGTAATCAAATCTACTCTGCAGAAAAAGCAAAAGCCAAACATAAAAATTAAGAGAATGTGCATGAATACAGAGCAATCACATCACTTATTAACAGCAATTAAACAGCAGGAAGAACAGGAGGCTCCATATAGAAGCTATGTCTATTTAGCACCTAAGACCCAGGAAGAACAATCATGTCACAAACTGACAGTACAGGACTCTGAAGCAACCCTGGATTGATAGAAAAAGCATCACCTCTCAGTCTGCAAGAGATAGGGTATACTGCAGGTGAAACAACTCCCTCCCAATATGGTTAAAAAAAATAAACAAAAACAACTAAAAAACCCCAAAGAAACAAACCAACTTCCTCAGTAATGAAGAGGGGCCTCAATAACCACAAAAGATCCTGCCTATAAATTTGTCTCACACACCTGCAGCTCTACCACCATACTCAAAGTGTCTCTCACTCCCCCCTTCTCTTCCAGAGAGAAAACTTCACATCCTCTGAATTAGTTTTTTGTTACCAAAGCTACAAAAGTTACCACCACTACTCCAAAAAAGGTTTTCCCCTTCCTCCTACCATCCCTTTAGATATGCTGTAAGTAACACTCATGCACAGTACAGGAACTGCTGGGCAGGTAGGAAACAGGCAACTGTTCTGTTTTGCAAAGAATGAAGACTTAAAATGCTGTGCACAGTATCAATGAAAACACCACATAAAGCTTAAACATCTTGGGGAAAGGAGTTTAAGAAAAAATATCAGTGCTACAGCACCCAAAAATATATTTGCAATTACTTTGGCAACTAAGGTCATCAAAATTATTTTGTGGCTCAGTGGAAACATCAGATGATCTGCAAAAGCTCAGGTAGTGTCAGAACCTTCATCAAAAACATACTGAGAGGCTGATCTCGGATCTTCCACTTACTTTTTTTTCCTGAGGTCAAGAGGAGACAGATAAAAAAAGATGTAGAGTGCAAACAAGAGGACAAACAGCCCTTGAATCTGCTGCACAGACTGGAAAATGTACCCTTAGGGACATACATAAGACAATGCAAAAACGCAGAGTCATGAATTTCATTAATAAACCTACTTTTAGAACTTGCCTGCAGTATTTTGCCATGTTAGATAAAATTAGTTCTTATGGATGTCAGAGCAGCACACCAAAATAGCAAAGTCCACTCTCTAATTTGTTATTTTTTACCTCAGCGTACACAAAATTGACCGGTTTAGGTATACAAGTTATAAATATACATCTGCAGGGGAAGCTCATAACTGAAATTAGATGTGACAAATAGAGAATACAAAGGTCCAGAAGGCAACTAAACAAAGTGGGAAAACAGAGCTCTGCTTCTAATTCCAGAGATTCTGTAACGTGGGAATTCAGGGAATTTGCTGATCACAAGGAAGACTAGAAGCAGGCTCAAGTGAAAATTACAGTAGAAATGAAGGTACAAAAATGAGATTAAGGACAGGATCAAAATTACTGGGAGAAGTACACAAGAAATTTTTGTGTTCACAGTAACATATTTATGGAAGGCCTTAAAAAGTAAGAACAAAATATAACCCCAAATAATCTTGATACATTAAGATACAGGAAGTTCAGAAGAGAAGAAACATACCAAGATTACTGGAACACAAAAATTATTTTAACCACAAGATTTCGAATTTGTTTTTCAGAAGCAGGAAGAGAAAAACAAGAGGAAAGCCCAAAGAGATCAGAAACCAAAACTAATGCAGGCAAAAACCTACCAGGGCATGGCCAGGGATACCAGTATTGAAAAGTGAGAAAACACAGAAGAAATTAAAGTTAGCAAAAAGCTAGACAGGGAAGAGGAAAAAAGAAATGAGTGATATTATAAATGAAAAATTGACAAGAGCTTTGGAGACAGAACAGCACAGAGGGTTTCAACAAAAGCACAGAAAGTAACTCAGAGGGTCAAACTGGATAAATGTCGCAGGAAGTCTCCTGTATACATGAATACTACGTACACGTTTGAACTCTCTACATGGACTTCAAACTCATCTCAGCAAGTCTGACAATGTGACCTTTGCAGGGAAATCGAGTTTCACTAGTTTGACTATAAAAATAGACAAGAAGCAGCTGTGCAAGTACAGGAAAAAGGCACCCAGATCTACCAAAGCAGCAATAGAATTTATTACCTTTGTTCGAGCAAAGAGCAGCATGGCAAACATGGTAAAGAGAGACAGATGGACAGCCAGCAGTAGAAGAACGCTGTTGGAAAGAAAACATATCACAGGTATTAATCATAACTTCATCTTATTCCTCTGCTAAAATTGCAAAATGATGCCATATAAAGAAAACCAGGGGTGTCTTTAAGAAATTATTTGGAGATAACAGGTGTGAGTTTTGATTCAAAATAAAAACCACACTCATGTGCCTCAGTTTTTCCCTTTCAAAAGGGTTTACAAAAGCACAATTAAAACCTCCCACTCAACTAGCATTAATAAACCTGGGTCACACACATGGTCATGTCACAGTCTAGAGATCCTTTACAGACTAAAGGGAATCAAAAAGTTACCACAACCTCCACCCACTGTGACCTGATCTCACTGAGCATCGCCCCCATCCAGAAGGAAGCTGCTCAGATGCCCCACACCAGAGCACAAAGGATAACAACCTGCTTGCTGTGGAAGGATGTTTTCCATGCTATTACCCACCTGGCCATTTCGGGCAACGTGCTGTTGATACTTTTTAACGTTTTCTTCATCATGGAAGAATTCTGGAGGAGAAAGAAGGGGCGGAGGATTCTTCTTATTCTCACACTCTGCAAAAACCAACGGGTCAGACACTGAGCTCCTGCAGGACTGGCAGCACAAATACTTTTAATGCACGTTTGTCAAAAAGCACTGACACACCTATCGACAAAGTCAACAGTGTAACAGAAAAAGAAGTGAGCTCTGCTCTACTGAGCTCACAAAACACCAGAAGAGCTTCCATACCTCATTAAAATGAGGAGAGATTGCTTTAAAAACACACATTGACGTTTCAATAGTCTCATCAGTCCCCTAATTAGAAACAATCTAACTTTATTGCTCAGTAGACATAACAATCTGGCAAGAGATGGCATTTTTGTATTTTCTGCCAAGGTCCTTTTCAAGAAAGGGATTAATAGAGAGCTACTTTCAATAAAACAAATACACATTCTAAAAATAACTGCTTGATTTCAATTTTCAGACTGTTTTGTAAGTAAAGGTCCTGCTTATGACTTAGCAATTTCTATTTCTGACAAGACTCAAACTGTAATTGCTTTTGTTCCACCACACTACAGCAAATAACCTGTTTGATTCTTGCAGTCCAGACATTTGCATGCCTTCAAGTTATTCCCATCACTTATTTGCTACTTCAAGTGTTTCAGCATCCTGCGTTTTAGGATCAGTCTCCTCTGGGCCACACTTTGCAGTAAAAAAACATAAAAATCATTTTCTTTATTGCTACTCTCTTGTTCATCCATCCCACCAGTTCAACAGCTCCTTCTGCCACTGCTTTGTGTGGGAGGCTCCTGTTCAAACTACCTGTCCACTATCACACCTCAAGATTTTACAACATTTTAAGATCACCTCTCTCTCATTCACTTCCCAGCATTTTTACCATATTAGTGTTTTCTTAATAAGGATTGCAAGTGCACAACAATTAATTTAATGTAAACCTATGTCAGACAAAACCAGCTGGGAGAGTGCATTATTACACCACGGAGGGCACTTCTAGAACCATTTCACAAACCTGACGTTCCTCTCAGGACACAATTGTTTTGCACACAGCACAGCTTCAGGTTAGAAAGCAGCTGTTAAACTACGTAATTACTTTTTTCTTATACATCACTACAGAGGCTCTGCCATTCAGTGAGGTTAAGAATATAATTCTCCAACTGAACAACAAAATTGGTGCCAGGCAACCCTTTGACTGCTGACAGACTAAAGCAATGAGTTTTCTTTTATTTCACCAACAGACACAAGATTTATATTAAGAATCAAACAGAATTCTTCACTAAGCTATATTACACTGAACTTTCTCTGTGTTTCAGTGCATTATCCAGCTATCAAAGACCAAAGTGAACCATCCCACCCTCCTCTTTTAATTCTCCAATACACCACATACACCCTGCTGACTCTCCCTTTGCAGGTTCCTCTCCTCTGCCACTCTCCACAATTAAGTTGCTGATTATTTCTGCAGAAAGCAGTTCTTACCTCTTTGCAGAAAAAACTCAGTGACACAATCCAATCAGTAAGGGAAACAATTAATGTCAGTATATAAGCCATTAGCCATTTATTTTTCCAAAATTCTTTCCATCCAATTAAGTAACTCTGGACAAGGAAAAGAAAAGAGCAACAAAACCTTACATTAATAATAAAATCCAATACCCTAGTAAGTCAGCACCACTTGTTTTCCAAGTATTTGTAATTTCACATCAGTGCTCTTAAATAGCTCTCCAAAATCCCAACAAAAATACATTGTTGAGAGATTTTTTCCTACAAAACCTAAATCAAGATCAGTAAAAGCAAGAGGTGCACATAGACTACGCAAGATAAATCCTTTGAAAGCAAGAAAAAGCTCCACTTAATAAACATAAAAACGGAAATAAGTATCCCAAGAAAGGTCAGTTTCTGACCACTTTTATTTTGTATAAATGAACTGACAAGTATTTATTATATACCCCAATTTTATAGCCTAATACAAGCAGCTAAACCAAAATATTTGCCCTCTCAGCAGAATTTATTTCACTTATTCCACACAATTAGGAAAATTAGGTTTAAAAAAAGGGAATAAATGCCTTAATTTAGTAAATATACACTTGCTAATTTCTCCTGAAATGAGGCTCTAATAAAGCGAGGCAATTTCATCCTGCAAACTCAAGATTTGAAAAACATTTCTACCACACACCTACGGCTTCATTCAACATCAGGTGAACGAGATGCTCACCTTCACAGACACATCAACCACGAACACAAGGAAGCAGAGCAGCTCGATGCTCTCTGTGAGGCCACAGGGAGGATTCCAGGCAGGAAGGCGGTACCGGACATCCGACGTGACGGTGAGCGAGGAAGGCTCTTCAATGAAAGCCAGAGCCAAGATTACAGTAATGGTTAAGCTCAGAATCCTGTTTGGAGAGAGATTAAATTAAAAATAAAACCAACAAAACCATAAAAAAACGAACAACAACAAAAAAAACCAAACCTATAAAAACAGCCACAAAATTAGTCAAAAGAATAACAAAATACAGTAAAGCAATTTTCTTTGAAGCAAACCAAGCTTTACGACATCATATTTCGCTCAAATGGGTTACACCACAAGGCAGCACTTGACTAGCATGTTGTTGCCTGCATTGGGGATGTATCTGCTGACCACCAAATAACCTGAGGTGGTGTTCTTTTGAAACTAACAGCAGCAGACAATCTTGCTGTTATTTAACACGTTTAGAAATAGACACTTTGAAACCTCTTAACACACAGTGCTGTAAACCATGATAATCAGTCCATTCATGCAACAGTCCCGTGCCTGTTCAAAAGAGCCATCTACGTCAGCACACTTCTAAAAAATTTTCTGCTTTCCACTTCTATTACGTGCACATTTTGTCAATCCCCTTGCTTCCCACCGTAAATTCTTGTAAGGATAAAAGCACAATTATCTAATTATCTAACAGACACAAAAGAGGAAGAATTTTTCAGAAAGACTAACTCCTAAATGAAAAAGCAAAGAGAAGAACCACAAAGTTCTTACCACTGGCAAGTCCTGGAATAGTACCATCGATAAAGCCACAGGGATTTGGAGTCCACACGGTGATTTATAGATCGATACTGAAGGCAGGAAGCAAAAAGGCTAATTCAAACATTACATTCAGTCTGTCTCAAAGACAAAGATCAAGTTACCAATGCAAACCAAATCAGTATATGTTATTAACGTATCAGGTCACCCATGACCACAGAGCTACTCTACATGTGTGAAAAGGGAAAGATTTTAAAGAAGTTCTGCTTTCTAAAGAGACACCACACAGCTGCTCAGATAATTAAAATGTGTGGCAGTCATTTGAAGCAAGCACTGTCATCATTTCAAATAACAGCATTTGCAATAATTCAGTGACTATTCTATGTACTCTCCAAAATGATCCACCCACTTAATTCTCCTCTCTAACATCCATTCCACTCACAGATCTTCTTTTGTCTTTCTCTTCCAATAAGCTAAAAGATACAAATAATTCCAAATAGAAGAGACCTCAACCTGTGTCTTTGAATAAAACATGCTTTAAGATCAGGAAGTGCCTGTTATTCTTCAGGAATCCCCAAAATCTGCTCCATCCCTCCGCTGCGACAGCTGCTGGGCTGCTCTTACTCTGTCACCACTGGGAAGCAGCTGCTTCCAGAGAGGTGGACACATCTTAAATACATCTGACCCTGTATCTCCCAACCAAAAGCCATCTAGATGCAGCAAGAGAGCTCAAGAACTGCCCTTCAGCATTCCCACTGCCTGGGAGATAAAAGGATCTAGGAACCCGCAGTAACGGAGAGACAAAGAGGGAATCAAGACTTCCAAAGGCACCAAGGTCAGCCAAAGCTGAAGAGTTCCAGCTTCACACTTGAAGCAGCCTTAAACTCTTAAGCTTTTATCAGCTCTTAAGATGTGCAAGTAATCAGATTGAGGGGCAAATTACAGGGTTTGCTCAAACAGGTTCTCTTAGCAGTAGGTTAGTCACTGTCAAAACACCCACAATCAAACCAACCCAAACAAATACACAAACAAAAAACCACCATGAAAATCACTCCACAAACCAGCATCTCTTCTGCAACCCTTAAAAAGATTACTTCATTGTGCGGAAAAATATATTTCTTCTAGGCAGAAGTTCACTGAGACTTGCATACCACAGGAATTTGGAATTCTGGTTTTGCGTTGTGTATCAAGATGATGGTTTACGAAGAATGCCTGAACACAGAAGAACTTAAAAACTGGCAGAGTGTGTGACAAACATCCAGCATGGGAAGCCTAACAGCTGAGAAAAAATTAATACTTACTTGTATTGCATCTTCAATAAATACTATGGCTTGGTTTATATAAAGGTCATTAACAGCTCCAGCACCTATGAAATTAAAAAGAAATAAGAATCACTTGCTGTATTTAGGATAAACAAACTTCGGATAAAACAGCTTATCAGTTAAGGTGCACAATCATGGTTCTCATGACAAAGGGCACTGTACACAAACAAAAAAAGAGAGTTCCCGACACATTTGTTTGGTCAGCAGCACCGTGCATTACATTAAATAAGTAGTAATAATAATATTAAATACATCATGCATCTTTGTGTTTTCTTTAAAGGTTCTCTTTTAGGTTTAAGTAGCCAGATTACACTGGTAGTTAGGTATCACAAAACTACACAGAGACAAGTCCTAACAGGCAAAATAATGGAGATTCAAATTGTTCTTTGACAAAGTGTACAGTCAAGTGAAGCCAGAAAAATCAGGCACTACTATTACAGCAATTTTTACTTTTGTTTAATAAAGATACTGCGGTTTAGAGTGATCTTATTCCTCCAAGGCAAACAGGAATCTCCAGTCATATGAGAACTAAACTAAGTGCTTTTTTAATTTGTTCTGAGAGATACTACTACCATACCAAACAGATCAGAGCTCAAAACACAGCAAGGGGTGAAAGAACACAAATTGAAATAAAATACCACTAAATTAGTTAGTACGCCACTTTTCAAAACCCTTTATTAAGAAGTCTATGTGAAGATAGACGCATAAAAAAATAAAGGGCAGTCACTTGCATTTACCTGGAGTAAGACCTTTCAGGAACTAACCTGGCAATTAAGCCAAAAAGAGAAATAAAGGTAGTTAAGGTCAAAATAAGGAAGAAAAAAAAAAAAAAAAGAAAGGAGATAAGATAAAAAGAGATAAAAAACTGAGGGGGACTCAAGATATGAAAAATATGTGCCACTGTAACTTTCTCATAGAGGGGAAGAGTCCCAAGGAGTACTACAATCTCCAACGAGGAGACAGCAATCACAACCCGGGATACAACAGGAAAGAGTCCACCCCAGCACTAGCACAATGCTCTTCTCCAGACACCAGGCAATGCCAGAAACACCATCGATCAGAATCACAGACAATTTTATGTTCCACATGATTCAGTAGCATCAATTTCCTACAAAGACTGCAAACAGCTTTTAAATGTCACCCTTTATCTGAGCATCAGCAACAACAGTTTTGTACTGATCCTGATATGAACCATGGCGCAAGAAAGATCTGAGCATAAACAGGAGACAAGCCAGGCTCATGCAGTAAAGACATCATCTTTTTCATGACATCTCACACTAGCGAGATAAAAATAAAAGTTGTGTAAAGGAACTATTAGTTAAAAGGATTGCAAGGGCAGCAAAAGCTTTAGGTACTTGAAGCACACAGCAAGCCATTAGTGTTGATGCCAAGGATTTTGGAAGGGCAGAATCTAAGCAACTGTTCATAGTATAAAAATAAAACAGGGAAATTAGCCAAAAGTGTTTACTTTAGCAATTTCTCCATGCTTTCTACCATGGATATCCAACTTATCCTGCAACACTTAGTCACAGCCAGTGACACTTAGTCACAAGTGATGATTAAAGCACTCCTCGGCTTGGGCACACAGGATCCATCCGAGATCCCGCTGCACTTCTGGCACCGCACAAAAGAGCAGCAAAAAGCGAAGGTTCCCTTAGGTGATGCGCTACCCTGAAAAGAGAGAACCTGAGGTGTCTAAAGGATTCTAGCCTGGGGGAATTGAGATGTCAGACCTACGACAGCAACGGGGTTCGAGAAAAACTTGTCAGTACTTTAGAAAAAAACCCTAAAATTACATAAGGAACTAAGGAAGCCCGGGGCTGCAGCAGCAGCAGCAGCAGCAGCAGCAGCAGCGCAAGGCTCGTACCTGAGCCCAGCGATAGCGGCTCGCTCAGAGCCGAGCCCGCCGGAGCCGCAGGGAGCAGCCCGGGCAAGGCG
>VYZT01059357.1:0-18652 GCA_013400735.1 Pomatostomus ruficeps | reverse complement strand
CCGCATGTGACCGGCTGAGGAGGAGGGCGGCCCCGCGGCCACACCGCGCTCCTCCCGCCGCTGCTGGCGGAGCCGGCGCTGCCCCGGCGCTCCCCCTCGGGGTGCCATTTGCCGCCCGCCCCGGCGAACTGGGGTGCTGAGGCCCCGGGGTATGGTGAGAGACGTGGTGGTGTGCTGTATAAAAGTGTCAGGTTTTCACCTGAACTTCTGAGGGGGATCTCACACGTCGTTTACGGATTACAAAAACACATCACTGATGAGGAGTTGCATCTTTTTCGCCTCACGGCAGCTGCGGGCTCCTGGCTGGGTGCCTCAGGGCAGCTGCCGGGGTAGAAATCACCACTTCCCGCATATATCACAGTCTTAAATAACCATTTACATCCCTGGTCGCAGAAAGTGCTTAATTTGTATTTAATCACCTGGGCATTCCATAAGCAACTCTGAACTTCACTCATGTTGCTTTTACTGTTAAAATATGCTTCACTTGTGCTACTTGCCCGGTTTTCTCACGGTCCCCTTCACACGCCCTTCCGCTGTTCAGTTTCAAAAGAGGCGTCGGGAAGATTTGGCAACTGTTTCCTGCCACACAGCGGGATCTGTGGCAGCATAATGAAAAACACGAGAGAGTATCAATCCCTCATTTTATGATTCCAACCTGGGAAGTAAATGTAGACTCATCCAATGCTCTTTAATTAAAGGTTACATGTTGTTTATCAAACTGGGTGCTCTTTACTTCACTGAATATTTTACACATTTACTAGTCATACTCAGGCTGTTATAAGATAACTCCTAAGTGTAAGAAGTAGTTGAATTGCAAATAAAATGATGGACCAGGGAGCAATGTTCACTGTGGACAATGGTGTTGCCATAGGCCAGCTCTCTTTCGGGGAGCTGGTGGTTTGCAGGGATAACAACAGGCTTATAGTCATGATGTGTCACCAATGCAGCCAAATGACAAAAAAAAAAAACGACTGGTCTCTATGGCCACCTTTGTTTAACTCAGGAAAGGAACATGTGTAATTTTATACATTTGATAAATAGCAATGGGGTAGCTTTTGCCTTCAGCTGCACCTTTGATGGGTCAAAAATGAGTCTTACATTGACTTCCAAATAAGTCAGGGTAGGATCCAGCTGAAGATAAAAAAGAAAACTCTTTATGTTATCTTTACCATACTAGTGCGGTGGGTTGACCTGGGCTGCTCCTTCACTCCTCTCCTCAGCTGGACATGGAGAGAAAATATGAGTTAAGGGCAGAGAGAGGTCACTCACCAAATACCATCACAGGCAAAACAGGATTGACATAGCAAAATTATTTGAATATATTACCAATCATATCAGAACAAGATAACGAGAAATAAAGCAAATCCTAAAAACATCTCAACCCTCCCTCCTTCCTGAGCTTAAATTTATTCCCGATTCTCTACCCCTCTCCCTCAGTCGCGTAGTGAGACAGGGAACGGGGTTATGGTCAGTTCATGTTGTTTCTGCCACTGCTTCCTCCTCGGGGCAAGTCCTTCCTCCCCTTCAGCATGGGGGTTTCCCTCCCACACAGAACTGTCCCCCATGAATTTTTCCAACACAAGTCCTTCCCACGGGCTGTAGTACTTCAGGAACAGCCTGTTCCACTGTGGGTTCCCTGCAGTGCCACAAGTCCTACCGGGAAACCTGCTCCAGCATGGACTCCCCTCTCCACGGGTCTGCAGGTCCCTGCCAGGACCCTGCTCCAACACAGGTTTCCCACAGGTTCACAGCCCTGTTTCAAGCATCCACCTGCCCCGGTGTGGGCTCCTCCATGGGCTGCAGGTGGATCTGTGCATCCCCATGGCCTTCCATGTGCTGCAGGGACGCAGCTGCCTCACCAGGGTCTGCAGGGGAATCTCAGTTCTGGAGTCTGGAGCACCTCCTGCGCCTCCTACTTCACTGACCTGCCTGTCTGCGGGGCTGTTCCCCTCACATATTCTCACTCTGCTCTTCTCTGGCTGCAATTACTTCTGCACAATGCCTTTTTCTCCTTCTTAAATCTGTTACCGGGGGCATTACTCCCATCACTGTTTGGCTCAGCCTCAGCCAGCGGTGGGTCCATCCTGGAGCCAGCTGGGATTGGCTCTGCCAGACATGGAGGAAGCTTCCAGGAGCTTCTCAAAGCAGCCACCTCTGTAGCCCTCCCACACTAAATCCTGGCCACACAAACCCAATATAAGTTGTCTCCAGTAAAAAGTGAATGTCAGCAGCTACACACTGGAATTATTTCCCATTCACAGTAGGCAACAACACACTGATAAAATTTGAGTTAGTATGGGTAACAGTTGAATTAGAGGCATCAGATGGAACAGGCACAGTGACAATTTCTGGATAATAAAAGGAAAATGGGGGCATCTGTACAATCTGTGTTCAGCACTAGCAGGCAAGAAATTAAATGTAACTTGTACATATACTGTAAATGCCATTGCTAAGAAAGACAAATGTCCTTTCACTAAGTGTCTGAAATAGGGTAACAACACTAACAGGAAATATATGTAAATATTGTATTTTTGTGCTATTACTTTTTACTTGAATGAAAGAAAATGTATCCTCCTTCCTTTTCTGTGATTGTCAAGAAAGAGAAACCAGTAACTTCCGGAGGAAAAGAAGAAATAATAAGTTTTGAAATATACAACAAATTCTTGAACTTCTCTTCAAAATTCATCCACTCCCTCTGGCTGGAATGGGAAGTGGAAGTGCCCAAATAACTGTGAAGGAAGGCAAATCTCAGCTGGGGTTTTCCATTCTTCACACCAGCAGCACCCATTCAGGTACGTGAGTTATGTGCTTAAATTAGTACCATATAACAAACACACCATGAACAATGCAGCATCTTTAACTCCAAGTGAATCAGCTCCTGAGTTGTGGAAAACAAATGCGGAGAATGTGCCGTTTCTGGCAGACATTTTCCACTAGCAGAGTGTAGGACTATTTTAACAGAAGTCTCACTGGGTCTAAACTCTCCTGTTGTTGCAGTTAGAGTGTTGTTTGCCCAGAACTGCAGAAATGCATTTCTAGTTTTCCCTATTAAAAGTGCACCTTTCAAACCAAGGTTTAAAAAAGAAATGGAAGCAGTTAAACATTACATGAAAAGGCAGAAAAGGGACTCAGGCAAAGGAACAAGCCTATCCTTTTTTTAATTGCTCCACAGCACTGAACACATTTAAAAGATCAGATGAAGTCATGATGTTAAAAACCAAGTTTTTGAAAAATGTAGGTGGAATGTGGGTAACACTCTAATTGAGCTCAGAGGATGCTGGTTTTATATTTCATTCTGCAATATTCAAACAAACAAGAAGCTGAACTCTAATTTTGATCCCACTAATATGGAGATTACCCATCTGCTTCAAGATAGACATGCTTCCAATACCTCGCTGAGTTAGACCTTGTGACCACTCAAGACACTGGACCAGTCTACAAAGCCAGGGCTAGGTAAATAAAAAACATGTAGAATAAGAACTGAGTCAATTAGCATGACAAAATCACAAGTTTATTGCAAAGTAGGGTGAGTTTTCATCCCCTCAACAGCACATGCCAGAACTGTTGAAATTTTACACATTCAGCTGAATGTTACTCAGAAGTCATATCCAAATTATCAGAACTAAACAAAAGACTACCCTGGATTTATTTATGATTGATTTATCTAAATATTTTAAATTAAAGGCAATTAACTCAAGAAGATGAAGAAAATCCTTAATAAATGATTCCTTAGCCAAACTACAGTTCAAGTATATTGGGAGTAAAACAGGGAGTCAATAAAAAAAATTGATTACAATGGTCAGCTCAAGAGTTGTTAAGCAGGTCATCCCTGCTCATTATCACAGTATAATCCAGTTTTGAATATTCTGTTTGGCAAATTAATTACCACAGTTAAACAAGACAGAAAGTCAGTCCACGTCTTCCTCTACAGAAATTCCTTCCTTTTTTTCTAGCTTGGATACCTGCAAGTAAAAAAAAGGAAACCAATTCAATAGTAAAAATAAGCTTGTTCTTCCATCAACATCTGCTACTGGTTGTAAAAAAGAGACACGCAGAGATCAGGTTTTTATGAAGTGGATAAATCTTTTGGTTTGACCAAATGCAGCTGATCTGCAGTGGTGTGACACTGGAAAAAGCAAAGACAGCCTGCAGGTATCTCATCCCTCAGGGTAGATGTGCCAGCTTTCTTTTGAGTTGCATCACGGTTCCTTCCAATTATGCCAGCTGTTAAAACCCTAGGGAACATTTTGGCACCTGGAAGTGCATGCTCTGACCACAAATCCTTTACTTCAGACACAGCTCCAAGGCAGAAGCTACAGACGGTGCCACCAGAGTTCCTAAGGTTGCTCTAAACCCCTTGGCCAGGTCAAGCTGAATGGCATTAAGGCTCCAGGAGCAAATCTGGCAATTCCCAGGAAATGTTATGATCTCAAATTCCTTTTACCCCTGTTCCTTCTTGAAGCAAATACAAAGGGAATTTTGCACTAAAAATGAGTGGATAACTAAACTGCCTTGGCTACACTACAGACATCCAAAGCAGAAAAACACTTTTACAAATCCAACAGATTTCTCTATCGTTAGCACTCCAAATTGTTTCCATTCATAAATGAGCTCGAGCTGTAACTTGACTCTCCTACAGGAAAACCCGGCATTACCTAACTAAAGGTGGGTTTTATGTCAAGTTTGCCATGTTTTCACAGTCCTGTTACTATGCCAGAAAAATCTGAAGTGCAGATTGAGTTCCAGGAGCAGAATCATCAGTGAGACACTGTCCTACAGGGATTCTCTTCAGAATTACAATTGGGCTGGACACCTACAATGAGAGGAAACTCTTACTATATTCCATTTCTTGAATAGGGCAGATTTGACTCAAACCATCGTAAGTTATTATCTTCCAGTCTTGCAAAGAGATGCAGGAGTTATCAGTTCAGGTTACTGTTGCCTACAAAATAAAATCTTCCCCAAACTTGTCTCCCTGTTTTCAGGAATAAGTTGCAATGGCCACTACCCTTGCATAGCACAACTGCTATTACATACAAATCTAGTTAAAGAGTGTAACAATATCCTGCATCATTAAAAGATCTTAATCACATTTACTGTAAGCATAAAATAATTACATTTTGGTCCAGACCCTACAAAAACATTTTGCCTGAATCCCACAGAGGCCAAAAGAACTTTTGTCCTGGACTTTAGTGGGAAAAAGTCCAATATGATGTAAAAAATCCCCCACCATACATACTTTACAATAAAGTACTGCACATGGTAGCTTTTATCCCAGGTTTCAAGGTAGTAAAACACTATTATAACATGTCTGGCATTTCACAGACGAAGGAATTAATATTTTATTACGTGTATAAACATATTCTTAAAAGCAACTGGGGTGTAAAATCTCTGGCAGAAAAAACTTCAAGGTGCTAAAATTCTTCACCCCAGCACCTCTGCCTTAAAAGAGGCATTAAAAGAAGTTTGAAGGGGTGACTAAAAGTTACAAAAAGTTAAGCATGGTTCCAATAATCGCCTGAGCCCTTCCCCACCTCACAGTGCTTGCTCAAACCAAGCATGGTACCATTACTGCTGCTGTGTTTGAGCAAACATGCATTTGTGAGTCAACTAATTTGGGATTCAAAAAATGAATTGTGGCAGAAGCAGGTGGGGGCACTCACAGTGAACTGCTGCCTCTCATACTGACTTTCCCCACACTGATGTAGGCCAAGTCTTAATTCTGCAATTAAGCAGATGCCTTCAGACAGGTCCTGAACCGAAACCAAAACACAAAAGCCTGTTTTTCCCATTAACACAGCACTTCATGAGTCTGGGTACACCTATTAGTTTCTGGCCTCGGTACAGGCAATTCTCTTATTTTTTCTTTTTCTTGTTTTCATAGCAGTATGACAAAAAAGAACCCAAACAGCTTACACTGAAATCAGAGGATTTAGCCTCACAGTTATGTGAAAAGAACAATCACATTTACTTCTGTAATACCTACTGCCCTAAATGCTAGTTGTCTTTTGCTGGAGATTCCCTGGAAGCAGGCTTGACCCACTGTGAATAATTTAAACACAAAACCATTCCAGAAGCAGAGCACGTTTACCTGTTTATCTATACACCTGAACTGCCAGGACCATGAGGTATTGTAGAGAAAAGGCCTCAGGTCAAATCGGTTGTCGTCTGGACTGTAGTTTTCAGCGTGGTAGGAAGGAGTGAGGGTGGTCATTTTGTGCCTGTTAACTGAGTACATCCTGAAGAAATGCTTAACCTTGGATGCCACCTGGTGTACAAAGCATATAGCTTTTAGTCAGATGAAGTCTCTTAGTATTTCAATTAAAAAATTTAGAGGAGAACAGTATTTTGGAGACTGTTTTCTACCTTTACACGGTCTAGATATTCTTTCAAAGCAAGAGCCATGTTTTCTCTCAATACACATAACCAAAGGCTTCAAGAGTAGCTGGTCATCTGTATACCTCGGGGAGAAAATTGTTATTTTCTCCCCGAGGTATATTTCTGAAGTAATTGTTTGCAAATTACCCAATTACTTTTTTAACAATTTGCAACACAAAACAACAAGCTCCATTTAAGAGGTGCAGACCAGCTTTTCCAGCATATTCTGCTGCAGCTGTACCATAATCTCTAAACACAAAATAATCAAACTATTCCTGTCAGTTAAAAGGAACCTGACTTTTCTCCAAACACTCTCTATTTTAGCAAAAACATTAAACGATTGGATTTCTTTTTTTCTCTTTGGTATCTTACCTCTCTTGGAGTACAAATTTCCTTCCACATATTAATCAGCTTACAGAACATACTGTATGGTCCAGCTTTTGCAATTTTCCTTAATTTCCCGTAGATTGAGAGCTCTGCATATGTCATCCCCATATCTGCCTGAAAACACACACACAGAAAGTCACTGAAAATCTCAACCATGCAAACTTTAATTAATACTTTAATGGAGCAATTAAAATAACCCAGTTTAATCAAAGAAATACCAAAATGAAATTGTCAATGTCAAAAAGACATAGCAATATTATGAGCAGAAATAAAAAAACCCACTGGAATCTCTCTGAATTGGAAGATTGAAGCCCAGAGAGGCAGTTTTATCAGCCCACTCTTTTCTAAACGGATAGCAAAGAGAGGGGTGTGGGGAGAAGAGGAAGTGCTTTGCCATCAGACATTTTCATAAAGTAAGGCCCTTTCTTTTGATTTTAAAAAACCTTAAACTGAATTTCACAACAGCCATCCTTCTAAGTGTCCAAAAACCTTAAAATAATTTTAAAATGTTAATTTGTTGTTTAGGAAACTACTGTCAACATAGATTGGGCAAGTGTGGGATACTAATGTCTTGTTGGCAGCTTTAAGGCTGCCTACAACATGCTTGTCAATTAGCATGGATACATACAGAAGTAAACAACAATTATTGGACAAAATCCAGATTTTGGGGTAACAGAGCATTTTAAAGGCACTGCCCATTACCTCATCAGTTTGAGCCACTTGTCCATCCACCAGGGGCTCCAGCTCTGCAGTGGGTGCAGCTGACATGATACTGTACAGGAGAGGTAAAAGGAAAAACACGGATTGCATGCAGTCTTACGAGTGCTGGTTTGTTCAAACAGTGCTTCATCCCAAAAGCAAAGCACCTGGCTCCAACAGTTCCCCCAGTGGAATTAATACACGTGGTCGCTGAATCCCTGCTCACCTTCTGAGGGCCGTGAGCTGGAAGTTTTCAATGCAATACTGAATGAAGTTCTTCAGATCGGTCTTGCTGATGCCACCAATGGGGTTGATATCAGCACTGGAGCAGTCATACTTGGTCAAGTAACCACGGAGACTGAGCAAGACAGGGAAGTTTATACAGCAACAGTAAGTAATAATGTAACTGCAGCATAATATATAATCCTTGACACTATAGAAAATTTATATGTAGCATAAAGAAAGGGAGAAGCAGACTGCAGATTGGTAACGTATTTATACCTGAATAGCAAACATGTTTAACTGCAACAGGACTATCCTAAAGCCATGAAATTTCCCAAAGATGATACTTTAAACAATCATAAAGCACTGCAGAATTGTCCATTCTGAGGCACTATGGGCAAAACAATTAAAATACTGTGCTGACCAATTAAAGCAATAAATCTCAGGACACCCACAGAACCAGCACACAGTACTCTCATAGCTTTAGAGGTTACCACTCCCACAGTCTTACAGGGATTGCTTTGATCTTTGAATACCCGGCTCTAATAACAGTACTCCAGATTTTAAAGTCTGTTTTTCAGCTCAAAGTTCACATCTTAATTCCTAATACAGTAATTGAAAATACAACAAATTGGAAAGTTAGCCTAGTGAATGCACAGGTAAGCTCTACCGTAAATTGCAATTTATGGGAAAGCTATAGCAATAATTTGGCTAAACCTCTGAAAAACACAATTTCCTTTTCAGGCTGATTCAACTGTATTCATTAATTTCACTGTTACTGGTGTATTCTTATGTTGTTTTCTCTTCTGAGTAATAATCTATTCTGGGATTTGGTAGAGTTGCAAGGAAATGACAGTAATCTGTTCCACCTGGGTTTGGATTCCTAATTTTCACCAACCTTTCATCCACATTGGCTGATCCCAGCACCAGCAGTCCCCCTGGCATCCCACGAGTCCACAGTGTCAGCTGAGCAAACAGGTAGGCAAGGACCATTCTTATTCTAGCCTGCAAAGCAAAATGAAAAGGTAAGCAAAATTTACACAGCAGAGTGATTTCTCCCCAGCCACTTTTATCAATCAATTGTCTAAACAAACTCATGAAGAACAAAATCAGGCCAGGGTAAGTGTGACTTCAAGAAGGATGCTCTTGTGGAGAAGATGCTGAACACATAGGAAATCCAGGTTCAGTATCTGCTACTGCCACAGACTGAGGAAGTTTCTCCTGGTCTGAATTGCAAACTGGGGAGTAGCTGCCATTTTCTGTCTCCTTCAAGCGCTAATAAGGATCCATGAGGGATGAAGTATCCAGATAAACCATACTCTTTTATGGAGTAAATAAATCCCTCCAGTCTAACATTAATAAGAAGTTCAATTTGCTTTTGTCCCCATGCTACAACTCAGCTTTTTCTAAGGATAGCAGTAATACCAAACCAACCTGGGATCCAGCCTCCAGCTCCAGCCACAATTGTGGGTGATGTTAAGCAAATACCCACACTCCTCTGTGACTAAAGCCTCTCCTGTTGCCAAAAAGCTGATAAAGGATTCACCGAGAGCAAACAACTGTGTCTCTCCAGTAACAGAGGGAGAAAGATCAAGTCCTCAAATTAACAAAAACTATCAAAGAGGATAACCAACACTCAGAACTACAGCAGAGTTGCTGGCTAGGTTGGAAAAACAAAAAAAACCCAAACCAAAACCCACAGAACCAAAAGAGTCTGACCTGCTCCAGCCTACAGGGCACACACCTGCACATTCTGGAGTGCCAGGCTCTCTCTGCTGCTCCCTCCATAGACAGAAAACCGGGGAGTTTGACCCGTCACCACGCTGAAAATCCCCACAACAGCTTTCACAGCCGCATCAATGTTCAGGTTGATGTGGTAGCTGAGAAGAATTCAAGCACAAGTGACTCAACTAGCACAATCTGACTATATAAAATAAAAAAAAAGAAAAATGAAACAAAAGTTCACCCATCAAATGAGGTTTTAAGGCCGCTAAAAGCTCAGATCTGGTATGAAGAAACTTAGGACAGAATACCACTTTTCAGAGTCTGTTTCCAAAATTCCATGTCCTTTGCCAAATGCTTCTAAGTTTGCCTCGCTTTAACACTTAAGTAATAATATCTGTAACATTCCCACTTAACCCACCTCCTATTCTGCTCTTATTTTTTCCCATTTTCAAGCTTGAATGTTTTAGATGCAAGTCTTTGCCAGAACATGATTTTTTTTCCCAGCACTTCTCCGCTTGTACCTGCCTATTTGCTCAGCCAGCAGTTTAGCCCTGTTGCAGGTATCCTGGGAGGAGTTCTCACTAGCCATGTAGCACGTGGTGAAGACACGCTTGCAGAATTCCCGAGGATCCTCAGGGACATAGGTCTCATCGTTCACAATCCTGCGGGCATCAGCCAGCACATCTGCATCTGAGGGCCGAGCAAAAGAAACAGAGCAAGAGTGGAAATTGTTGTGCTCCTCCTACCAAGGATATGCAAATACCTTGTACATCCCTTGTATTCCAATGAAACTTTACAGTGACAAGTAAGATGACTACATCTAACTCCCCCGAAAAAAATTAATCTGTCAAATAAAAAACTCACTAATTTTGCTCCTGATTCTGAGTACTGAAATATTAAATCCTTTTTATCTACTGAAGAATTTTTATAGAAAACATAATCCAATATATACAAAGACTTAGCTAAAAGCATAAAGTCTGTTTAAAGCCAGTTTAAGAACTTCAGTCATTCCTAATCATGTTTTGTAGTGCTGGTTTTAATAGAAGGGGAACATTTTCAGAATAAACTGAAAGCTAAATCAGCCAACATTTGAACAATACTCTAGAGGGAAACTAGTCTGAGTTCCACATCCAATTCTTAAACCCAAAACAAAAACTATTAAGCCAATTCATAGAATCTGAATCTGGACATTTTTGCTGGAATTTCTGAAGAGATACCAAGGACACCATTAGAACAACAGGAAAAGGGTCTGCCATTAATAAGCTCTTGCAGCTAATATTAACCTGTTTATAGCCACTAGTGAGCATGGCTGGCCTGACACACAGATCTACTTACTGCCGTTCTTGACTGCCAGGCAAACCTGGTGACACATGGAATACACTATGCAAGCTGTAGCAGAGCTGTCAATTCCACCACTCAGAGGTAGGAGGAATCCTGCCTTGAAAACACAGCAAGGAAGAGGTTCCACATAGCAAAATTAGAAAAAAATACATATTGTACTACTCAGAAACACACTTCTCTAGAAGAATGACAGATGCATTGCTCAAGTCTGTTTATATTCTACTGGGGAAAAACAGAACAAACCACCCAGAGCAAATCCTCTTAAACTCTGATCAACTGGATAATCAAACAAGTAGTCAGTGTAAAATCCTTTGGCTAGAAAAAATATCAGTTGTCTTCACCCTCTAGTAAGACAGAAAAGCTAATAAGAAGGATTACATTTTTCACATATACTTTACTTTTACACTGAATTACTACTTCATGTCACTCTGCTGCACTCGAGAAAGCACAGTTCCTAAGAGAAAGGTGCACAGAGCATGCTGAAGTCACACTTGGAATACAATTTTTAAGTCTGAGTGAGCTACCAGTGAAAAACTCAAACTTTGCACCTTGGACTGACATCATTTTGGGTTACCAGCAGCACAGAATAACAATTTGGATTGTCCCTGTGGCACGAAAGAAGCTCAGTATGCCAAGGGAAAAACAAACCCAATTGTTCTTACCTGTTTGCTGCGCCTTAAATAGTCCCAGAGCCAACATGCAGGTCCAAGGCTGAAATTACAGAACATGATTGTTCTAAGAAGGTTAGGGAATAACACCTAAGTGAGTCAACATATTTACTGTGGTCTTCCAATGAGAGACTTTCTTTACTTAAATCTAAACAACATCTTATGTTTATCTCTCTTTGGTTTGTTTGCATTTTGGTTGTTTTTTTTAAATCAAAATAATTTTCAAGCAACAGATTCAGTGTTTGATTACCTGATCTCCTCCTCAGGACTGTGATGTCTCCACTGGATTGGCATACAAGTAGGAACAGCTACATCATCAGGACATGACAGAGCAAAATTCACTTTTACCCTGGGATAAGGATTCACTTTACTTGCCTAAGCAATAGTACAGAAGAATTCAGAAGACATCAATTTTAACACAGCATATACCTATAACACATCACACCTGTAAGATACCTGGAAGATCAAGACATGCAAATACTTTTTACATTCAACAACTGTTCAAACTTGGCACAGTTTACAAAGACAAAGAATTCTTACCGCCAAGTTACGAGATGAAATCTCTGCTCTGTAACTTCGAACATCCTCCAGGTCCAGAGTGGCAACCAGCACCTCCTATGGAAAGGCTTTCAACATTAGATCACTCTACACAAACAGACAAACAATGCTTGGCAAAAGATTCAGCATCAGCTCTGGCAAAGGAAAAGGCAAGAAACTTTACTGGGGAAAGAGATGGATCTGACACATAATGTAAGGAAACCTAGATGACAAATCTACTTTTTTATGAAAACGAAGTGAAAACTTTTGTCTACAAAACTGGGTCATAATTAGAAATTTGCCCTTTCTTCCTTTAGATATGGGAATCTAAATTAACAGGGTCTCTCCTCCTCATGGTGATTGCATACAAAAATGTTTTCATTAAGTTCTTCCACTGTGACAGTTCTTCCTCCCTCACAAAAGCAGGTGAGCTACTGTAGGTAATCTGATTAGGAAAAAACTTGGATCTACTTGAATAGCATAATTAAAACACACCCTTTTTAGTCTAGAGACGTGGACCTAGAGTCTGGAATGTCTGGGAAGTGTTGAACATAAATGTACCAGCAGCTGTAGGGTGAATACATTACCACATCATCGAGTGAAAACTGGGATCCTTGCGCGACTGTTTCTCCATTCATGGAAATCATGGCACAGCCATCGTAATACAGCCGATCACCATCACAGCCCTTCTGGTTTGCTAAAATATATATTCCACCATTCTGCCAGGGAAACAGACATGCAGGGGGAAGAAAAGGAAAAAAAAAGCCGTTCAGAATATAGCACCTGACAGGATGTTAAAAGACAAAATGCTATTTCTCTGTTCCTGCCCTTCTTACAAACTTCCTCTCCCTTTACATTGTAAATTATTTATGGCTGGGATTCTCTCTTGACAGGAGTCTCTATTAGTAGCAAGAATCATTGCCTCAACCCAAACAGAGAGAGCTGCACTTCTAAACTGAAATTCTGAGTTCAAACTGAGGTTGGGAAAAGCAGGAAGCTGATGACAGAAGCTGTGTTTGGATATCAGAGGAGAGAGCAGATACTGTTAAATACAAGCAAAGCATGTTAAACTGCAATGACAAAGCAGCTTCTTCACAGTGTAATGTACACTCATTGCTTTATTTTTGTCCCCATCACTATTAGATAGGATTACAGTCCAATTACTTAATGTCTTCACATTTTTAAAACAAACAGAACTTTCAAAGTAGAAAAATGCACACCTTTGCTGTGGCAGAATTCACCAGATCCACCCGGGCATGAGCCTTCCGCAGCACGTGGTGACTGCCAGAAGAGTTGGTGAAAATTTCCACACCATCAAGTCCCATCTCAATGTGAGGGCTGTCAAAGCAAAAGGCACAAAACTAAATCATTACTGTGCTGTGAAAACTGAAAAGATCATTAAAAATCACTGACAAACAGAAACATCTATGTCATCGTCAGTTTTCCGCATGCCTTAGCTCAAACAAGAATAGGAATTTTAAAAATATCTGTTTTCTTGCATTGCCCAACTCTTCTGTCAAAAACCAGCAGTGGCTGCAGAGGTCAGGAGGGCTTTTGCTCATTCTGTTCTAAATGAAATATCTTCTACTCTGTAGAAGGCCAGGTCTCAAAGAAAGAGAGAATAACATAACCTTGGTCTGAAAGGACAAAATGGATATACACTGCAAGGTCAGTTGTCCCATTTTCCTTCTCTCTTAGTAAATCCAAAAACAGAACCTCAAGGCGAAGACTTTTACTGCTTTTTTTTCTTTTTCCAATGTCATTAGAAAGAAATACCAAAAAAAAATTTAAAAACCACATCTTTGACACACCCCACCTTCTGCAGTTACAAGGAAATTAATGCAACTGGAGGACTTGGAAAAATATCAGGAATGTGAGCACTAGAGTTACCAGTCATTTGTTTCCTTAGGTCACTGTTTTCATTCTGCTTCTTTTTGCTATTTTTCCCCTACCTTCTGTTTCAAATTGATTTAGCTTAGCCACCTACATTTCCTTGCCATCCTACACCTAGCCTAGTGAGGTCTTTCCCACGATGTATTTATTGCTCCTAATTATACTTTATCCTACTGGCACTTACTGAAAGATAAATTACATAGAAGGATAATAAGCAGATCTTTCCAAATATTTATTTCAGGCAGCTCCAGGGTATGTTTTAGTTTACTTTCTATTTCCTCTTCTCCTTTACCTGTTTGGTGCCCAGAGTTCTTCACATATTTCTGCCCCTAGGCAGGTATCTTTGGTTGCTAGCACTGCATCCCCAAAAGGAACAGTTTCCTGAGGAAAAACAAGAATATCCTTACACACATGCAGTAGAACAAGCTATTCAACTCACACACTTAACTACAAATCTTAAGAAAATACAAAATTTGAATGCTCACTTATGTGAAATTAGTAACACAGTATCAATCACATTATACATTCTTCCATTTTATACCAAGTAAAGTTAAAAAAAAAAAGCTCTGAAATGCAAATTTCTGGATTGATTGAAATTTTGTGGTTTAATGTCAGTAGTATTCAGATCCAGTGCTTTGCTTAAGGACAGGAATTAATCTACAAAACAGAGACTGTCTGTTGCTAGGAATCACACTCATGCTTTAGTGGGAACTAACATAAATTTTAGATCCTTCTGAATTAACAAGGTTTAAATGATCTTTTAATTTCATTTTTTTTAACTTTTTACCTAAAAACACATACTCAGTTCTAGTCTCAAGCACAGATAAACTCAGTACCAGAATTGTGCAAAATATGGCAATCAAGGTTCTGTATGTACAAATAACTGAGGCAGATTTAAAATTTACTTGCTTTGCTGCCACATACTAACATAAATATGATTAAATTATGCTCTCATTTAATGTAACTTAGAACCACCACTGAAACATATGAATCTACAATGTGACTGGCAGCAGAATTTCAGGGACTACAGTTTTTAATTGCTGAATGTGGAAGATGCTAAAGTTAAAAAAAAACCCCCAACTTACCTGTCCAGTCACTTCCTGAATTATGCTGGGTAGAAAATATTCCTCCACGTGCCTAAAGCAAGTTTATCGATTGTGAATACATCAATACATAAATCACAGCACAAAACCTGTTTCTCATGTCACCTTCTAATGCTGGTTGAAGAAACTGTATTGAAGTTGTACAGGGCTGTGTGTAGTTAAAAAATGAAAAAAGATCTTCATGTTTCCTGTGGAATTAGTCAGAAATGCTGACATTTTGAGATAGCAACATCTGCACTTCAGAAAGGCATGGTAGGCAATGCTCCATCCTGGCTAGAAACCAGACCTAACAGAGAACACACCATGCAGGTCAAATGCCAGACAGAAGTTTCTCTTTTTGCAGGGTTGCTACATGAGCAGCTCAGAACCAACTGGGGCTCAGAAGACGGACCGGAAGTGCTTTACTGAGACCCTGAAGCTGGAGGCATTCCCTGACTACAGGATGAGTGCACAGCACCAGGGATGAGTGCCAGGCATATTCTGCAGCACCATAAAGCATGCAGCTTTCATTCCCCACAGTTGTTAAAGTTCTGACAGAGCTCATCCATTTAATGTTTGCCAGTTCAGCACCACATGCAGCAACCGAGCAGAAAAACACAGCCCCTTCCAATCCTGAGCTGGTTGTTCTTAGAAAGCAGACACCAGGAAAATGACACTTCACACTGCTTGTAGGACCAAGGAGCCCCACTTTTTTCTTCCAGCTCAGAAACTCAGAGTCTGACTGCTCAAATAAGCTTCCTAACCAAGCTGCAACCACACAGTTTGGCTGACTCTGTCTTGCTGTTCTCCCTGTAGCAGCTAATGATAATTTGCTATTTAGATATTTCAAGCCTGCTGCTGTGGCTGCAATCTGTGTTTTTTAACACAATTTTAACCATTTCCAGCATACCTTGCTTTGCTCCAGGGGGTGAACCATCTAAGTTCCCTGTAGTTTCCTGCATTTGCCAGTGATATTTTTGGTCTGATCAGAAGAATCTTCCTTAAATAGTAAAACAGGACAGAAAAGCTGAGTTAAGACACGATGTACAGCCAGACAGGGCTATATATGAACACTGATTAAGATCAACTCCTTTTTTTCTATTATAATCTAACATTTTTAAAGTTGCTGTTTACAGACTCAAGGGTTTTTCTGAACTTCTTCAGAAAGCAGTGGGAATTTATTTTCTACAAATTCAGAAAAGAAAAAGAGATAATGAAAAAACCTTAGCTGTCTCTCTCAAAATTTATCGAACAGGAAGATAAATCCATCAGTCTACATAACACTGAAGAATCTTGCTTGAAGGCCAAACTGATGTATGAAAAGATAATGTGTTACCTCACAAAACACATCAAAAAATACTTACTTATTTAAAAAGATCACTCGACAATTGTAGCGAACATTCCTGTGCAGAATAGGCCTGTGAAAATGAGAAGCAAAATTAGCAGTGACTACACTCACTAAATGAAATTATGAAAAGCTACAGAATCTACTTCACTGCATAAAAGCTATTTGTAAGACCTCACTAGAGGGAATCAAGCAAAACAATATATCAAGCTTTAGCTTCTAATTTTTTAGTTAAGGTAGTTGTTTGAAAAAATCAGAGTTACTGACTGTTCTGTCAGTCTCAGATACATCAACTACTACCTGAACCTTAGGAACATGAGCAGACCAGAAGATTCCCCATGGCTGGGACAGGTTATTTAATCAAATGTGACCTCCTGTGATACTGTCATCTCAGTACAAAAATCAAACCAGCTTTACACATTTATATCAATACTAACACATTAATTTTAAAGACATAATTTACCACCCTTTCCCTGTCAGCACAAGACTCACAATGGCTTCAGTGATTGTGACACACACTTATGTTGCTTTAAGATGTCTGTCAGTCCAAGCAGCCCCCACATTCCTAAAAGACAGTCAATTATAAAGCCCTTTGAGTTACACCTCACACAAAGCCTGACCCATGACAACAGGGCCCAGCCATTAAGGTTTCCAATAGATAACTGTAATTATCCTATTTGTCCCTTGAAGGGCTCAGCCACCAGCAATCTTTGAAAGGCTTATCTTTCAGAAAGTGTTCTGCATGTTGCAGTCCTGGTTGCGGTAATTAAAAAGGGAAAAGTAGTGCAGTTCCTAAGATATGTTTGAAAGTTTGGTGCAGAGCTGTCACTATCCAGAGCATGGCACAAGCAGCATTCCCTAAGGACTTGTCCCTTTATCACAGGTACCCCAAAAAACAACTTACATTCCCACATCACAGATAATATCTTGAGTAGCTGGAGACTCCAAGAGCTTTTCCAGAACTTGAAACGAATGCAAGAGTGTGTCTGACTCATAATAGTGATCTGAGCAGCCATAACCACTGCATATAAAAACAAGGAGAAATCAAAAATTCAGCCAAATCAGCACCACAGCCAAAGAACCAAAACTAGTTCAGACAGGGAACATTTCACCCACACAAGGAATATATTCTATATAAATATAGAAAACGAAGAAGCAGTGCTGTCAATAGCATCCCTACCTACAGCATTTAAAACTCTGTGGCCTTTTATATCACCCCAGAATATTCCTTCCAAGGACAGCAGCATGGGCCCACGGCAGAAATCAAAGCATTCCAGTTTCCCTGAAGGAAAACTCACTGAAACAGGTCAAAAATTATGGCTACCAGTCAGGTTTCCAAGACAAGAGACCCAATCCTGTGCTCACAACTACAGTGCTTTTCTTTGCACCGACAGCCGCATGCTGTGAGTACGGCTTTGGGCACTGCAGCACCACGGGGCTGATGCTCTTCCTGACTGTTCTTCCACAGTTCACTGCAATCGCAACAAATCCTGCGCCAGCAAAGCGCCCTTACCAGATTTCGAGCTCTGGACCAAGCCGGTACCGGGCTCCTTTGCTCTTGGCGATGTGGATACCTGGAAGAGTGTTGGGAGCGCAATGCGTGAAACAGGCACGGGGGGGAAAGAGTGAGGGAGGGAGGGAAGGAGCGGGGCAGGCTTCCTGGTGGCCGGGGCAGCCAGCCATCTCGGCACTCACTTCTGAAAATCCTCTCCAGGTTGCCCTCAAAGTCCAGAGCCCACTGGTTGAGGGCGCAGGTAGCCACGGTCACGGCCCGGCCCATGGCGCTCCCACCGCCTTCCCCGCCGCTTCCGGGGCGGCACCGGGCCGGGGCTCCCGGTCCCTCCTCCGGTCCCTCCTCCGGCCGCTCCTCCCGGTCCCTGCTCCGTCCGGTCCTCCCGGTCCCTCGTCCCGGTCCTTCTTCCGCCCCCCCACCAGCAGCGGCTGCCCCGTCAGCGCTTGGAGCACCGGCTCTATCCAGACCCGGTGTCCACCCCCGGTGCGGCTCCTACGGCGGCGTGTGCTGCAGCACCCCCTTGCGCGGTTTCCGCAGTTTTATCTCCCCAGAGCCCTGAGTAACGGGAATGCAGCCTTAGCCCGTTTCTTAGCCCTGTGCAGCTTTTTTCAAGAGGTGTCCCTCAAACCGAGTCCACAGTGTCCGTGCTGAAGGTAACTGGAGCACGGTGCAATGCTCCGTGTGTTGTTCAAATTTCAGCATCATCCCGGCAGCAGTCAGGGTGCTGACCGCAGAGAGGGCGACTTCTTCAAAGTCCAATCTCCTCTCTTATGTCCCTCATCACATATTTGGCTGCCATGAGCCGCCTTACACACAGGATTCTAACTTCTTTCTGTACTAGAATCAGAATCATTTAGGTTGA
>VYZT01059356.1:488812-558036 GCA_013400735.1 Pomatostomus ruficeps | reverse complement strand
ATATATATAGTTATATATAGCTTTTAAATTCAGAGCAGATCATCAATATCCTCAATTTCACTTTCTAAACCCCTTCAATGGTGGTGTTTCTCCCATTCTGCTTTTTTTTCAAGCATGACAAGTATTTAACAGCTTGCATGACCAGTGTGGCAGAGTGAAGATGGACTTTATTTCCATAATACAGCAGAAACAACTTGTTCCCAATTAGCTCCTTTCCTTATCAGAATGCATGTTTCAAGCCACTGTATCTGGCTGTGCAACACTTAGAATCAGTTTTCTTAATGAAATTCCCAAGACGTATTGGCATCCACAGCTGATGAACTCAAATTAAATATTGAAAGATATTTGAAGGACATTTTGGCATGTCTCAAGGTTGTAGCTTTGCACCATCAGTTATACATTTTTTTTCTGCTACATTTATATTTTCTAACCTATAGATCTTTTTACCTTTAGGATATCTGTCAATATAGTAACCAGCTAAGCAGTTGAGATCCTGAACAGTTTTCAATTAAGGGATTTTCAGTGAAGTCAGCACTGTTACAGTTTCTAAGTAGGCTGAATACGTCTCTCAATTTGATCCGACTACTTGCCATGTTTTATTGGGAATTATGATTATAAAGGAAGCTTAGTCTCAAAGATATGTCTTGTTAGATGTTAGGGATTAAAAACAAAAAAACTGAAAACCAACCAACCAAAACCCCCCAGAAACCAACAAGATGGCCCCTTCTCAAAAACAAACAAACAAACCAACAACCTCAACCAAACATAGCCCCACAAACCAAACCAAACCAAACCAAACCAAACCAAACCAAACCAAACCAAACCAAACCAAACCAAACCAAACCAAACCAAACCAAACCCAAATGATACTTTTCCACAAGGCAGCAAGTGAGAAACAGCATCTGAGGCAGGTACAGAGTTACTGCCTGAAGTGGTGCTTTTCTCTTTGTGATTTTCCCTGTCACAGTTTGGGGTCTCACGGTTCCTGAGCTTTGTGTGAATGACGTTACTGGGGATTGAAGCTGAGAGAACAGGGTGTGTGTGATGTACCAGTGCTGTGAATCAGCAGAGGGCACTGCGTGCCAACAAACCCGTGTGGCTGGGAATTAACATGCAGAGTGACAGTCTCGGTGAAGTGAGCATCAGTGAGTCCAGGGGTTGGCTGGTTTAGCCGAGGGAATATCTGCACTCGTTCAGGGATGCAGGGAATGCACCACACCCTCTCATGGCTTCCAACGAGAGCTGACTTTATTTATGAGATGTTTATACTGTGCTATGAAAAATGCATGGATCACTGTCACCAGGGGCTTCACTTCACAGCACTGCATCTCACTCTGGCACGAGCTGGGTACATTATGTTTAGGGGACCATGAAGTTGTCCTGGGCCTGCAAAAGCAGCTTTTCTCCTGGGAATCCCACTCTGCATTGAGATACTGATATTTCCTTTCTCAGCTAAGCATTCTCTCACTGTCACCCTCACAGGAGAAAGTGTGTGAGATCTGGTCCCTGTGCCCCCCTGAGTGCTGGGGCTGATATTCAAGGGGCTACTGATATTCAGTTGTCACGTTGTGGGGCTTTTCCCCCTGTAAAAACCCATTTCTTATGTCAGCTACCTGACCTGAAACGGACCTGATGTGTAAAGACACTTATTTCTGCACGACTTACACAGGTCCCTCACAACTCAGCCAGATGTTGGCTGACGTGAGACAGATGGCTGAGAAAAACCTGTTGGGAATTGTAAAGTTTGTGGCAAACACTGGATTTCTCATTTCGCTGTTGGTTTATTCCTGGGACAGCTGGGTTGCAGGAGTTTCCTTCCTTTAGTTTCAGCTTCTTCAGTGAGCTTTAGCCCCCAATGCAGCAACAGCCTTTGTGAGCAGCAAGTGATCCACACAGTGGCAGGCAGACCTGCAAGTGCTGATGCTGCTGTTTTGGTTTTTGACACATTGCAAGTGACATCACAAAACCATTTCTAGAATCTTATATATAAACAAAAAAAGAGTAAGAAATACTTCTGAGCATCACAGAACTGGTGTTGAAGTACCGTGTCAAATGATTGGAAGGGATGGTTATTTTTGATGGATTTATACAGCTCTGATTTAGGTATAAAAATATTTGAAAAGGAAATGTTTTGTGCATCTTGGGGCATGCAAGTGCCTTGTTATTCTTTAGGGATTACACACCACCAGGGGGCACAGAGAATGCTATTCCCAACAAATAAGCAAGTTTTGCCTAAGTATCAAAAAGGGTTTTGTGTTTGCAAAAATGCGAATTCAGCACGAGTAAAGCTGAAATGTTTTGGTTTGTTGGTAACTACTCAGAGCCATCTGTAGTCTTTCTTTGCTGCTGCTATTTCTGTTTCTGTGTAGAGCCTAGTCTGGCAGTCTCTTCTCAAACAAAATTCTGATTGACAGCTCCTGGAGTTTTGTTTGTGCAAGAAATAAGGATCAGGCCTTAGGAGATGCCTTAGGAGTTCTTGAAAGTAACTTTGACAGGAAAATCACTAACTTTGATGACTGTTTTTATTTTTTCCAGAAGTTTGTTCTTGTTCTTTATGAAACTTACCACTCCCAGATTCCTACATGAGAGACATACCCAAGATTTTCCTTTTGGCAGTTCAAATGCAGTGAAATAGAAGAAGAGTAAAACAAAAACACAGTTTGTGTGTCTCTTAGCTGTGCGCTCATGAGGAAGCACCACTGGGAATTCATAAGACTCGAGTTAACTCAGAGGGGATAACTGGGTTAGGGTTGCCTCCGGCAGAGCAGGAAGCTCAGAACAAAATCAATAATTAGAATAACTCTGTCTGATGCTGTCCTGGTTTTCTTGAGCACAGCAGTGTGCTTGTTTCAAAAACCTAAATCTGGGAAATGGCAGGTACTTGAAACCAAACCGCTGAACTCTGGGTTTGGAATACTCACATGATGTTGACAGTAGTGAAGGCTCCAGAGGTCAGCAGAAAGTAGGGTAAAACTGACTTCTCGAGGCCATAGGAGCCAGTTATGGAATTTTAATGTGCCCCAAATATAATTTCCAACGTGGTTCAGATGTTATCACCTGGGACAAGAAGGCACTTGCTCTGGGAGGTTTCGCTCTTCTCTCACAGCCCCTGTGTGTCCCAGTATAAATTGATTCCATGGTAAGAGGTTCCATAGTAATACCCAAATGTTCATGCTGGGACCAAATGCCTCTGATGAAGGAAACTCATTCTGTTCATCTCCATCTACAGGATATGTTTTCCTGATTCTAGATTTTGATTTCCTGATTTCAATATTTTCATATGATTGAGCACAAAAATGTAGAAATGCATTTTGATTTCATGCTGAATGAAAAAAAAATAAAGACAGCCCTCCATTTTCTGGGTGAACATGTGCCATAATGTCCATCCTTTAATTGGATGTGCTAAGTTTTCCACCTTGATGCCTCTGGCACATGAAGAGACTGGAGATCTACTCTGGCTGTGACAGAACTTCTGATTGAAAACTTCTAAAAATTTGATTTTGGCATTTTAAAAGCCATAATTTGTCCTCAAAAGTACTGCAGAATTAAATTGTTGTCTTGTAGCTACTTCTTCACATGTCCATTTACCAAATAATTAAATCCTTTTCATTTTGCTTTCTTCCTAACTTTCATTGCCTTGGTGTTTTTGACAAGGATTCCATTAGAGTCTTCTGTCCATAAAGAGTAGGTGAAAAACCATTTTTTTCTTCACTTTCTCTAACCTCTTTGGGAGATTTGTAAACTAATTTTCTCTTATTCGTAGGCTTGATTTTTTTCATTACTGATTTCTGAGTATATTTCTCTTTGAATTAAAAGTCCTCAAAGTTATTAGCCAGCATTTTTCAAGGTTATATCTCATTTTGTTATTTCCAGACCAAGTTTTGAGGCTTTCAGGACCCCTTTGTGCCCTTTTACTGTCTCTTCTGGTGCTTGCAGACACCTGCAGATGTGAATAATGTGCTCTCTGTCCCTTCTTTCACAGTATTAATAAAGAGGCTAAATCAAATCAGGTCTGACATTTCTTTGAGTAAGAGGTCTTTGGATACTTTTCTTCAAAAAGACACAGTGTTGTTGTTGTTGTTGTCACCTGGTTATAAATATTAAATCTTGGTGCAGTATGATTTTGTTAAGCCAGAGTAAATACTTTTTAGTGATGGATTGGTGTGGCACTGCATCAAACATCTATTAAAAGTTAGTACTTCTGCTGTTTGACATTCATGCTCATGCAGTGCACACTTAAATACATAATTTAATATAAATTTTGAAAAATCAGCCATGGCATGCAATATGGCCTTTATTATTTATCTATCTTATGGACTCCAGAATGCATTGTGAAAAAACAAGTTCCCACATAATGCTAATGAGCCTTTCTTTGTGAATTTTTAAAGCTATTAGGCTGCCATCCATATAGTCAGCCAGGGAAATCCCATGTAAATAAAATAGCTCTACAAATTACCCATTGTCTTCCATCTTAATTAAGCTAGACTTGCTGAATATCTAGTAATGGAGATATAGGTACAAAAAATCTGACTATCAAATATGTAATGATGTAATTAGGACGTTGGTATTGGTCACACTGTCCCACTCTGTAATTTACAGCTAGGGGTGTTGGGCTTGAAGAATAGGTCTAATTAGTAAATGCTACATTTTCTGCAGGGCTGGTAATTTGTAGGTTAGCTGAAATTTTTTTTTTCCCCCCAGGAAGGTCTCTGAGCTATGATTTAGTGTATAATAAAGTTTGCCACAACTACTTTTGTCTGATTTTTAAAGAAAAAAACCCCTCAACTGCTAAATGCAATTAACAGTTAAGTGTTTCCATGAACAATTAGGAGGAAAAAAAGTAATATATATATATCTCCTTTTCAGTAGTGAATAGCCAGTTTTTCAAATCAGTAAGACAATGCTGTTCATCTCAATTTTTTGGTCTGATCTTAGTGACTCTACTGCAGGGTGTTAGTTTGGTTGCCCAGAAGTGCCAGATGTGAAGCTTTGGAGGTGAAGTATCAGTTCTGCACTGATTTGCTAATTCAGCTGTGTGTCACACCTAAATTGCACATGCAGGATAATGGGAATAACAGAATGACCACCTAGAGCTGGTTTCCCAGGATCATGTCCAGGTAACCTCTGGGTCTGTCCAAGGATGGAAGACTCCACAACCTCTCTGGGCAGTCAGGGCCAGAGTTCAGGCACCCTCACGGTGAAAAAGCATTTCCTGATGTTCAGAAGGAGCCTCCTGCGTTTCACTTTGTGCCTCTTGTCCTGTGTCCTGCACATACAGGCACGACCTGTCAGAAGCTGTCACATGGGTTGATTAAATTTGTGCTTCTTGCAAACATTTAACCTTTTGGTGCCACTTCCCACACATGGAAGCCATGATTATGGTTGTCTTCAGGATTTTTTAATGATGGTTTTTGTTTGTTTTGTTTTTCATCTTGTAGGGTAAATCTTACCCCTTTAAAGGCCCATTCCCTCCTATGTGGAATCCCTTGGCCTACCTTGACTACAACAACCTGTGGAGGACCATGGATGAAATGGGAAAGGAGGTATGGCCTGAGGATTGACTGTCTCAGCTCAGCCTGTCTCCACGAGGGGCAGAGGGCAGGGATGAGGGTGCAGACAGGCAGAGCTGCTCTGGCTGGAACAAAGCCAGTGCTGGCAAGAGCAGCCCCATTTTGGAACAAACTCATGGCCAGAGCATGTCCGAGAGTGGCATCCTGGCAAACTCTTCTGGTGCCATGCTGCTGAAGCTGTCTGCACCCATCCCTTTGTTTTTCTGCTTATGGGAATGACAAAGTTTATGCCTGTGAGTGATTTTTAGCTCTTTTCCTGATGATCTGGTAGGTAATATTGTAATGGGCTTGCAGACCTCAAATATTTGCTCTTTTCTACCCTCAAATTCAACTTGTCTGTTCTAGTTTGTTACCAGTTTTCCACTGACTGAGCTACAAAATTTGAGAAGAGGTTGCTCTTATTTGTATAGATAAACGTGAGAGATATGGAATAACTTAGAGACATTTCTTAACTCTAAAATTGTTCTCTATTTTTCAATCTAAAAAAAAAGAAGAATATTAAACAAGCAAACCAAAACACCCCCTCCCCCACAAGCATTCTCTGTTAAGTTCACTGTGTTACTTGCCAGAAATCTGCAGGCTGAATTAGCATTTAAAGACAAGATTATTTGTATTTCTTTGTGACTTCATTCACTTGCTGATACATGCTTTTCTTTTTGTCTCCTTAGATTCCCAGTGAAGCTCCATGGAAGGCTCCACATGCAGAAGAATGGGACAAAATGACTATGCAAGATTTCATAGACAAAATATGCTGGACAAAGTATGAAACTTTTTAATATGAAATATTTATATACCTTGGAGCTCCAAGTAAGCATTACTGCTTTACAAACAGATATAACTATCACTAAAATACACCCCTTTTAAAAAAAAGGAGTGAGAAAGCCCTGTAGTAATGGACTACAACACCTATCAGCACACTCAGTAGATTCTGTTATATTTCCCTAACTTTTTAGGCTGAAATAAAGATAAAGGGAAAATATATTTGGGAAGGGTGACTTCTGAAGAGATGGGTAGTACTTTAATCTGTTATGTGCACTTTCCTGCTCTTTACTGTGTATTCAGCCTTTAAGAGAAAAATGTTATGGTTACAGCAGGTTTTTGAATCAAACTTTTGATGGAACAATACACATTTATTCTGTGCTGGACCAGCTAATTTTACCAAAGTGCTATAAAGATAACATTTGTCTTGCAGTAGCACTAAATCACTTCAGCACTCATCATTCTATTGTTTAGCTGCTGCACTATATACCACCCAGGGAAACTGAAAGTGCTTCCTGTTTTTATGTATACATCAAAGCAATTTTTCTTTGCTTGCCATTCAATGGCAGTTTGATTGTTTTTCTTCTCACTGAAGGGAAAAAAATAAAAAAGCCCATTAATCCTGGTTGCTGTAGAGCTGATTGATTTCTACAACAACCTCTTCAGAATTGCCGAGCACCTGACACGTGGCTACCACGAGCTGGGGCTTGGTGAAGAAACCTGTTAGTGCCCACTGAAGTTGGTGCTGCCATTGACATTTTTATAGGGCATTTTTATGGCTTCAGGCAGCCTCTAGAGAGCAACGTGGCCTTTGCTGTTCATGTTGGGGCTGTTGGGATGAGTCCAGAGGAGGCCACAAAAATAATCCGAGGGCTGGAGCACCTCTGCTGTGAAGACAGGCTGAGAGAACTGAGCTGGGGTTGTTCAGCCTGGAGAAGAGATGGCTCCAGGGAGATTTTAGAGCACCTTCCAGTGCATAAAAGGGCTACAAGAGAGCTGAAGAGGAACTGTGAACTTGGGCATGTAGTAAAAGGATAAGGGAGAATGGCTTTACACTGAAAGAGGGCCGGGTTAGATTAAAAATACGAATAACTTTTTTGCTGTGAGTGTGCCGAGGCACTGGTAAAGGTTGCCCAGAGAAGCTGTGGATGCCCCATCCCTGGAGGTGTTCCAGGGCAGGCTGGATGGAGCTTTGAAGTCACTTGGTCTAGTGGGAGGTATCTCTGCCCATGACAGGAAGGCTGGAACTGGAGGTGCTAATGGACCCTGTAGGGTCTTTCACCATTCTGTAGTTCTGTGATTGTTAATGGACAGTAGGATCTTGTCCAAAAATCTGGAATCTTCTGGTTTGTGGTTTTGCTTTAGCAAGAGTGACAATTGCACAGAATTATTTAGAAAGCCTTTCTCATTTGTGCCATGGTCCATATTCAGTAAAACCAAATGGAAACGAGTGCTGACAGCTGTGCTGGCTGGCTGAGCCTGAGACGGGGTGAGGAGCTGTGCAAGTGAGCAAAACACCACACACTGGTGGTCACTCAATACCCAGTAGCTCGTGTGACTACAGTTGTGTTTTTCCCAGCTCTGATGGAATAAGACTTGACATTTTACCTGAATAAGATGAAAATGCTTTTCAGATTTCATATGTGCATCTCAACTTGATTTGCTTGGTTTGTTCAAGATTCAGGTAACAGGCTGCAGAAACTTCCCACCCTGGAAGGTAATGGTCCAGAAGGGCAATTTTCTATCTTCTACTGTTCCCTCTTATCCAACAGACTGTACAGGTTTGCTTTTGGCTGGAGCTGCGTGCTGGAAATATCCTGAGTGCTCTTGGTTGAAATCATACTGCCATTCCTAGGTAAAACATCAGGAACTGAAAAGCAACAGGAGGAGGTGGCAGAAACCAGTAGAATGTAACCACCATGTAATAGTGTCTGCTTATAAAACATTAATAAATACATTGGGCAAAATAGAGAGATGATAATATTTTACAGTATGTATTTATACAGATAAAAAACTTACAAAAAATTTCTGTATTATTTTTGGCTGTCAAGAATGAATTCAGAATTCACCCATATTTCAGAAAATGGATCAGCTTTGTACTTCAGTGGGACTTTGCATTTTGAGAAAGGAAAGAAGATTCCTTTTTCTGTATAGATCTAGAACTGTTTGAAATAGTATGTTAGAATAACTTTTTTTTTTTTTTTGAAAGTTTGAAGACTGAAGAAAAGAAAGAAGCAACTAAAAGTGGATTCTGTACTGGCTTTGATGCCTTGTATATGAAGTATCTATAGAATCTTCATCCCTGTCAGTTACAATGCACTTAAACTGAGCATCCCCTGGTCCTGTCTGTGTCTCCTTAGACTCCTCAGAGTGAAGGCAGAGGGAATTATTTACTTCTGGCAGGAGGAATATTTCCCTAATTAACTCTGTCTTAGTGCACCCCAAAATCTTGTACAGGCTTATACAGTAATTTACAGGAGAGCTGCTATGAAAGCACAGCCTGTAGGACATAAAGCAGTGATCACTTTTCAGACACAGGTCAATTTTCTGCTTCTGTGTTCATTGCCACTGGATACCAGGACACTGTTTAAAATACCAAGTTGAGCTATCAAAAGTATCCTTTCTTTTCCCTTTTCTTTCCAGCCTCTGGCATGAATGCTGTCTCTTCTGCTATGGCTTCCTACTTACATTTCTTTACTTGTTGTGTTCCAGCTGCAAAACTCTCCCTGAGCAGAGGATTGGGCAGTGAATGGATGCTGACTAATCCATAGATTTTAGATATGGGCTTAGAAAAGACCCCTAACTTTTTTTTATGACAGGTTTTGAATAATCTCTGTGCTGTGTTCTTGAGGGGAGAGGCATTCAGCAGGGACACACAGAGATGCAGATCTGGTTTGTAACCCAGAACTGGGGACAGGGTGGTTTTGGAGTGCAGTGAAGACTGGAGGGCTTGCCCTCCTTGATCCTGAGGCTAGGATGACCAGCTACTTTTGCATTAGAGGCATAAAGTGCTGTAGTCTTGGGCTTTTGTGTCTCCCACTGGCCTAATTTGTCTGGAATACAGGAGCATTTAATGAATATTTTTTGCAGGATTACTTGAAAAATGTTACATAAAAGCAATTGAAAATTCCTTCCTTCAGCTGAAATTAAGGAATCCTTTGCCCCCACAGTGAGAGATTGCCAAAGAGAGCCTCTTGCCTATGCAAGAACAATCCTGTCAGTGTTATTCTGTTTTTAAATTAACTTTCTTGTCTTCATTGCAGAGCTGCCAAGAGTTTTGCAACTCTGTTTGTGAATGTGGATGTCACTTCTGAACCCCATGAGGTCTCTGCCCTTTGGTTTTTGTGGTACGTGAAGCAGTGTGGGGGTACAACGAGGATATTCTCAACGACCAACGGGGGACAGGTACTGTCAGCCATCACCTCCTGCAGCTCCTGACAGGCTCTGGTTTAATTTTGTTCTTTTGCTGGTTTATTTTACTTCAGGGGGCCAACTGAGACATCCATGACTTTTGAGCCAGTAGCATGTTGATAACTAGTTTTATTCATTTATTTTTTAATCTGGATCTTGCAAAACTCATATTGAAGATTGCTCACATGCTGAAAGTGTTGCCCCCAGGGATCAGTAGATTTGTATCTGGCTTCCTTTTGGATTCAGATTAAAACACGTGCTTTGCTTATCCATATCGAAAAGAGAAAATCTTCCTTATGCTTATTTCTGTCACGAGGCTGAAGCCATCCTTAGCACTGCAGAAGCACTTAATGGAGATGGCAATGTCAGCTGCAAGTTAATACTGAAAATGTAGCCCAGAGCTGGGTTTCTAAGATGCAAATTTCCAGGCATTAACACCATTAAGGTTTTAAAATCAGTCTGAAGAAAATGAACACCCCTGCCTATATATGGTATTGCTCTGAAATGTTTGCAATCTGGTACATTAGAGCTGCTTCTGTATTTGAAGAAAGTGAAGACTCTGTTAATGGTCTTCTACTTGGGAAGTGCAAATTTCACTAATTGTATTAGAAATGGATATATTTTTAGAAATGCTAATTATTTAATCATAAATAAAAATGCAAATACATTAACCATATTCAAATGCATAAATATGCATAGATAGGCAATTACGGTAGGTAACTTAAGTTAAATACATTTAATTAAATATTATTTGAATTCTGTGCTATGTTAGAAACGATTTGAGTTTAATTTGGGCTGGATTATGTACTGCAGCAGACATTTTTGATGTGAGCTACATTACTTCTTACACCTTGTTATTTATTATGGCAATCAGGTTTCCTACTTCTGATACACAGAGCTCTGCAGGGATGAGTGAACTCAGAGAAAGGTTTGAAAGTTTAAGCGCTTTTCAGAAGTCTGGCTGATTCACAAGGCCTGTAGAATCTTTTCGGAGACCACATTTGGAGAAGGGATTTTCTTGAGGTCACTATTACTTCTAGTTTTGAATAGAGTTCAAATTGTGGTCAGATATGGGAAGTACTTGAGAAGCTCACGCAAGGAGAAAGTAAAATGGGTACGTTTCCAGGTGAGATTGCAAAAATTCCCAAAATGTTGTGGTAACAGTGGAAGAAGAGGGTTTGTTTTGAATGCCAAGAGAAACGCTTGTCATGGTACACACTCCAGCAGCACTGCTCTGCTGAGCTGTTGTTTTTGTGTTTCAGGAAAGGAAGTTTGTTGGGGGCTCAGGGCAGATCAGTGAGAAGATCATGGAGCGCCTGGGCGGGCGGGTGAGGCTGAGGAAGCCGGTCGTGCGCATTGACCAGTCGGGGGACGGGGTCATCGTGGAAACCCTGGACCACGAGTTATACGAGGTAATGGCATGTCCAGTAGGAAACCATTAGTGCTGGGATGGGTGCCTACAAAACCTTTAGCTCTTCCTTTTTTGACTTCTCCAAAATCCTGTACAAAAATGCAGCAGAGATTTAAGTGACTATGACAAAGTCACACGTTCTCACTGTCCTACAGCAGTGTGGGAGCTCCAAAGTGATGCCCTGAAAGCAAAGTGTGTATTCAAACTTTTCCTTTGCTGGCATCTCTTCTTTGTGTTCAGTTGCCTTCTGAACTGGAGGGTAATTGTAAGGTGTAAAATGTAATTTAGCAATAAAGTTTCAATGAAAACACTGCAAGCTTTGCCTCCAAATTGTAGCAGAGGAGTCCAGATAGGAGGGAGACCAGTGGACTCTTAGAGCACAGTGCTTTCTTTTAAACACCAGGGAAAGGGCAGCTGCCCATCATTGGAACAGATGGCTCTTTATGTCATGCTTGTTTGTTATTTAATGAGCAGGATTTTGTGAGGGTTTAGTTTTGCAATTCTTATGCTAAATGCCAAAATTGCTTCATAAAATACACCCTGCAGCCTCCCCAGATGTCTGTCAAGACCATTAGAGCAGTATACTTAGGCTGAAATAGGGGAGAATGTATTTGGCTTATGGATAATTTCTTTTCCAGGGCAAATATGTGATCAGTGCCATTCCCCCAGCTCTTTGTTTGAAGATTCACTTCAACCCACCTTTGCCCCCAATGAGAAATCAGCTCATCAACAGAATCCCTATGGGCTCAGTCATCAAGTGCATCGTGTACTACAAGGAAACTTTCTGGAGGAAGAAGGGTATTGCATTTTAATTGAGTGGAATAGCAGTGACAGCGGGAGGGAAGAGGGTACATGGCGACAGAATAGACTCTTTGTTCAGAGAATGCTTAACCTTAGAAGGAGACTTCATATTCTTCTGTGCCATTTTTTGCCTTCCCCTGTGACAGAAACTTGAGAGATTGGTTGGGAGGAAAGGGTAGGTGAAGAAATAAAAAAAGGAGGTAGTCATGAAGGGAGAATTCGTGCCTGTTGCTTATTGCCTTGGTTGTCCTCTGTTGTCCTCTCCTTGAGTGGCACCTGGGTATGAGATGGCTCTCTCTCACTTGTACAGGGATGTAAAGGTACAAGGGATGTGTGATGGAAAGGTCTGCAAAAACTCTGCTTTCTGGATCAACTGGGCAGCATTGATTGGAGGTGTTTTCATACAGACATCCCCAGCTGGGCCAGTCCTCCTGGGCTCCTCTTACAGGCTGAATGTTTCCATCATGGTTCCTCAGCTCTCTCGTGGAACTTGCTGAATCCAAGGCACACTGCAGTGCACTAGCACCCCCTTCTCACTATCGGCTGTAATGAGCCCACATCTGTTTGCCTACAAATGTCATCCACCCCTCATCTTCATAAATGAACTTTAGGGTTCTGGATCCTGTCATGTTCTGGCTATTGGTTTTGGGATGGATCAGCAGGAGGTGACTGAGTATTTTACAACTTCTTGGAAGCTCCTGAGTTTTGATGCATGGATCATGACTGCTTTTCCACCTTGTTCTAACCAGGGTATTGTGGTACCATGATCATTGAAGATGAGGATGCTGCAATTGGTCTAACCCTTGATGACACTAAGCCTGATGGCAGCTTTCCTGCCATAATAGGGTAAGGGACAAAGAAAGTGTCTAGTCAATGCCTTTTATTTTGTCTTAGAGACAACAATTGAAAGGGAAAACATGATACTTTTGAAAGACAATACTTTAAAATAATCAAAGGTTGAGTTTCTCAATGTATGGTGATGTTCTGTAATTGTTTTACTTCAAAATTATCCTCTGTGATTTAATTGGTAATTCAAAAAACAAAATATTCTCTTTCTATTTTTTATCACTGTTACCTTTTGCCACTTAGTGTGGCAAAGTACAAACTTGGAGAAGAGAAAAGGGAAGAGAAGAAAAGAGAGGGTGATGGCAGAAATGTAAAGTTTTCTCCAAGTACTTCAATTCTTTAAATGAAAATTTGTTTTCTAGAATTATATTTTATTTTGTTCTGGTTCTTTTTAGCAGCCAGAGAGCATGACCAGTCTTAAAATTTTATTACAAAATAATTTCCAGCTCAATTCCAGGCTTCATATCATTGCTATATGCCTGCACCCAAGGCTGTGTAAAATGAAAGTAATTGGGAAACAGCTCATGCAAATATTCGAACACGAATTTCAGAGTGGCTCCTTCCGAAATGAGTCCTGCAGGCAGCAGGTAGGGCATTATGCAGAGAGGTGAAACAGATATTTTTATTAGAGACCCTGAAGCTATTACTGTGAATCACAGCATCTCATCCTAAGTCATTGGCATTTTAAATAATGCAGGAAATGTAGCAGCATAATGGGAGTAAATTGTTTGTGGTCTTACAGCTTCATTCTTGCTCGGAAGTGCAGAAGACTGACAGGTCTCACAAAAGAAGAAAGGTAAGTACAAACCCCAGAGATCTGTGTGGAATTCAAGTCAAAATTTTGTTATAAATGACCAGAGGAGGAAAAAAATGCCCTGATTTGAAGGAAGTTGTCTGTAACCTTGTGCCAGTAGGCAGACGTGTCCCTTTAAGCAAGAAGATGCCTTGGTTTTGGATGAAGGCCCCACAGAATTCTCACAAACTGGCAGCAGATGTGGTAGCCCTTTGGAAACTCTCTGGTCCTGGTTCCTGTTTTCCCACAAGGATGCTCTGTTTGTGTGACTCTTGCTAAAGAACAGCTCTAAGCTGCTGAATATGAAAGTAATGTAGGTATTCTGCTGGAAAGGGCCCAGGAACAGCCTCGTCCCTGGCTTCCTGCAAGTGCCCCGAGCTCTTGGGTAGCTTGTTAGAAGGGAAAAGTTTGGCCACTGTGATTGATTTTATTTTTTTTTTCCTAATCCCCCTAGAGGATCCATTCAGAGTCTGTAACTTAGTGCAACTTTAACCTATAGATGCCACGAGCCAGCTTCAGTATCAGGAAGGGAACAGAAAGCTGCCTCCATCTCTGCACCCTCAGTGTGGTGAAAAAAATGCCCTTCAGGCAGAGATGAAGGTCATTTTACTGTCTTCTTGAAACAAATCTCTGCATAGAGTAGTGCTCTTTGGTATATTACTAAAATAGAATTTATAAAATAATGGTCTTTTTTTCCATCACACTGATTCACTGTATCTGATCAAATCAAAGCTGCAAGCAGAAAGTGTGGATTATGAGGAGAGCCTTGGTTTGACAGGGAGAAAATACATTTGATTTTAAAGTATGATAAAAGGAATACTGTGCCCAAGTAAACATTTTTACAGTAATAGCTGGTCTAACTAGAGAAGATGCAGTCGTCTGAGGTAGTCTGGCTGTCTGTGGATAATGGGTCTAAATGGAGCTGTTTATGTCCCAGGCTTTTCAAATGACAGCCTGGTACCACAGAGCCCTTTTAATTTTGGCAGGAATGGGCAAGCACTGAGGCTTTGAGATAGAGGCCCAGCAGGTGCCAGATGATAAAAGTCACACAGGTATTCTGTAACCCAGTGTGCCCAGCATTCTGAGCCATCCTAAACACCAAATTGGTGTCTTACACTGGGTGTGAATATCCTTGACACAACTGAGCATTTTCAGTCTGAGAGCAGCTTCTCTTTCTATGAAATTAAGGTCTGTCCTGGCTGTTTGCAAGGCACCATCCTTTTCCCTGGGCATTAAAAGCACTGGCACAGTTATCTGACTCTGCTGAATTTTGAACTCTGGTCTTTTGAGGGTCCTTTTGAGTCCTGGACTGGAACTTTGCTTTGGTAAAGAATGGTTATGAAATATGCCCAGGTTTGTGCCTGCTGGATGTGCCCTGGTGCAAGGGTGCCCCTGGCTCCAGTGGTCTTGACCACAGCTGGAAAAGGCAGGAACCTGCTGGGCTGCACTGCAGCTCCTCTCCTCCCCCAGAGCAGAACTCTCTTTCCAGCACAATTTGGGGTCCAGGAGAAGGCAGAACATGAACCCAGACCTTCTCCCAGTGTACACTCAGGGTGCAACCAGTTTGTGTAATTCAGACAAGGGCTGCGGTCATGCAGGGAGGGATTCTCAGCACAGGCATTTTGTGACAGCCACAGAGGGTGGATCTTGCTGAGATGCTGTGCTCACCTACCAACACAACCTGGGCTCTCCCTTCGTGCTGAGGACAGGGTAAGGGTTTTGGTAATCCCTGGGTATGAAGAGTGGGATGTAGAGTCTGTGGCAGCTCTCCTAAATCATGTCTGAGAACAGCAGTTGTGGGAGAGGAAATCTTTTTGCAGCTAAGCCAGACTGAAGGGAGTAAAACTCGCTGCTGCCTGCCAGCTGGTCTGCCCAGGCTGGGTGCCTGTGGTGGGACTGTGCCCTGCCTTTCTGTACAGTGAAGGCCTTGGCACCATGCACTGCTGTGGAATAAGAGACCAGGAAAAGAGCTGAGTGTCTGCATGGGCACTTCTTCCACACTGGGCACAGTGTAACTCTCAACGGGACCCTTGGTAGCTCCAGGCATAACATTCCTCTTATTTAGTGCTTATAGCAATTTCACAGCTGAGGCCAAAGCCAAGAGATAAGGATTTTACTCACTGCATATTCCCTATGTTCCATGCTAGCATTAACTATAAATCCATTAATAAGAAGTTATTTAAACTGCTGTAGGACAAAAAGTGCAGATCTTGCAGAGAGACCAGCATAGATGCAGATTTCTCATATTAGGGGTAATGTCCTCAGTGATTGATTTCTGTTGCTAAAAATTCAATCCTTTAGAAACTGCTGGTTTGGTTTTCGTTTGTTTGCTCATTTGGGGTTTCTTTTCTTGTCAAATAATACCCTATTACTGAAGAATAATTCCTTCCATTGTCGATACTTCGTAAGAGTCTGAAGATGCCCTTGACCTGAAGCTTAATATTTTCCTTTGCACAGCTATCTTGAACTAACTAATCTGTATTTGCAATGTACTCAGCTGTGAACTCACACCTTCCTGGAGCCCTGCAGTTGGCCACAAGTGACAATATCTACCTGTCACTGGTGTGCCATTTCCAGGCTCCCTGGAGGGTCTGCAAGTCATTGTGGGAAAAGGACAGGGCACAAGCAGAGCTAGAGTGGTCCTTCTCATCCCTGTCATGGTGCTGGGAGGAGCAGAAGCAGACGGATCCCAAGGTGATCACTCATCTTCCTCTGGAGCCCTGTGGTGTTTCTGACCTGCCCTGGAAGGAGAAAGTGATGCCATTTGTGAAAGGTGGGGGGCAGACCTCAGCAGAGGCTTTGCTGGATCCTGCTGTTAAAAAGGCTTTATTCTGTTCAGACACTGGGTAGGTGCTGGTGGCCTGCAGGGCACAGTGCTCACCTCACTTATGGAGAAATTGGGAAATCCTTTCCCTTATGGCTGTTGCTGGATTTGTGTCACCCCTGACAGCAGAGGAATGTTCATATGCTGGTCCTGGAGCTCTCTGAGCCTTCCTGGCCAGTCTCTGCTTCTGGAGCAGGCTGACCCATGTCCTCTGCCCAGGGCAAAAGGAAGGGGCTGTTTCCTCCCGCTGCTGCTGCTGGGCTTGACACCTTCCAGCAGCAAAACCACAGCAGGGACATGGCTCTTCCTGAACTGCAGCAACCTTCACTTTCTTGCTCAAACTCCAACCTGCACATGAGGACAACTTCAAGGCCCTTGAAGTCATCCTGTGTCTCCTCATCCTCTTTGCACAACATTATTTGAGTTCAGCTGCTCATGGGTATGGCTGGGCCCCTTAGAGCTGGGTTGCTTCATACAGCAGTTAGATATGGTTATATACGGTTTACTTGTATGCTTTTATAGCTGCAAGTGTAACCCTCACAGGTACAGAGCTGGTTCTCCTGTATTTCTGTGCCCAGCATCGCTTTCTGTGGAGCACTGGATTTGCTTCCAGAAGTAAATGTCTTTTCAGAGCTGCATTTGTGTGTTTGTTTTTCATAATTGTTACTTCATCCTGTTCTTCTTCCTCTTGGGAATTGGTGCAGTGTGGCTAAGAGTAAGACCCAAGGGCCTGTAGGAACAAACTCAATTGCACTTGGGGTTTGCTACAGAATGAAGTATATTCAATGGTTTATAGTCTCATAAACTAAAACAGGAGGAAATTTTGTATATACAGAAATAAAGAACTGATTCCCTGAGAACTGCAGTATATTGAGACCTGCATCTTTGTAGGAACAAACCATAAGTTAGAGTATGTACCGAGACAAAATAGTGCAATGCCTTACTACTTTCTTTCCTGACAGTCTGGAGAACATTTGGGTAATTTGGGGGTGTGGGCTGCTGGAGTTATCCTAAGAGAATAGCTTGCATAACTGCTGGAAAACCAGCACTTATGCAGCACAGGAGCTTGGGTTATTTCTAGTGATCCAGAGGCTGATGAATTAGGATAGATCCCCAAAAGCTGGAACCTCAAAATCAATACAATACTTGTTCTCTTGGAAGTAGGGTATATTCAATGTGATTTGTTTCCTCTTTCCTCACACTGAAGTGTTCTGTTGATTTTCTCCTGCAGGAAGACGAGGCTGTGTGAGCTCTATGCCAAGGTTCTGGGGTCAGAGGAAGCTTTACACGTAAGCACAAAATCTCTGGAAAAGGTGCCTTTGGAAGAGGTGCCTGCTATGGGAGCACTTAGTGCCCTCGGTAGAGGAGTGGAGAGAAGATCATGACAAGCCTTGGGCTTGGTTTGTCAGTGAGAATAAGAATGAGCTTATGAAACATTCAAAGAACATTAAAATGTTCTTGTCTAGCTCCATGGGTGGGATCCCCAGTGCTTGCCACCCTAAACCTCAGCTATTTTCACACGTGACAGGCCTGCTTTCCCCCTCTGTCCAAGCTGTGTCTTCTCTCTTACTAGTTGTTAAGATCCCCTGCTGCAAGTGTTGGGTTGTTTTTCTTTTGCCTTTCCCTTGCCTTCTTTTCCCTGTAAAGGTAAATGACTGTTAGGATTCGTGTGATCTCACATTTAGATTATGTGATTAATGCTGCTTGTACTTCTAACACAATTTTACAGGGTTAAAAGTGGTTGACACCAATCTGGAGAACACATAATTTTCAACACCACACTTGTACACAGGACCATGCAAGTGCCACACTTTGAATTTTTAGCAGTGTATATTTGTATCCAATGTACGTATTACAAGTATTACAACTGTATACACAAAAAGTTAATTTTGCTTTACATGGCTCAAAGCATAAATTTGTGCACAAAACATAAATTAACATTGACAGATTAAGAGGATTATGTTCTACAATGGCCAGATTAACTATTTTTTTAGACAGTGCTAGCTATTTTTAAAAAATTAAAGCTTATTGTGTTGAGTTCATGTTGCATTAAGAGACTTGTTAAATGTGCTCATCTTGTCAGATGTTGACATGCAACACATGATAAGCTGCTCTTCTCTGCTCTCTCCTCAGTTCTGTTATTAACTTCCTCGAGACTTTGTCCTTTCCCTGAGTGATTAATCTCTGTTTTACAGCCAGTGCATTATGAAGAGAAGAACTGGTGTGAAGAGCAGTATTCTGGGGGCTGCTACACAGCCTACTTCCCACCAGGCATAATGACTCAGTATGGAAGGTACAGTGTCTATTTATAGTGGGCTTTGGAGTGGTGAGATAAGACCAAGTTAATAAATATCCTCAGAAAGGGCCATAAATCCTCTGTCACTGTTCACTTCATACCTTTAAGATCACTGGGGGATGTGTTAAACAGATGGTGTTGCTTCCCCTTGTCTCCTTAGGCTTTATGATGGATGAGTACAGTATCGTTAGGGGCTTTTATCCTCTCCTGTTATTTGGTGGGTACAGCTGGGCAGGTTCTGGGAAGGGAGCTGGGAAGCTTTCACAGTCTGCTCACAAAACTGGCTTTGGGTATTTGAGCTCAGTGTAACCATTTCAAGCGCACCTTTAGCTGATGTTTTAAAAATACCAACAGAGAGTTAATTCCTGCTGACACTGATAGTAATGAGGGGTTTCTTTGGGCTATTCCTTTCTTTTTAGCAGTGAAAGCTTAATATAGTGATCAGCGTGCCATTGCGCACAGTCCTCTCACACTTAAGTTTTTGCATGAAAATAAAATTTACCAAGAAGAAGACTTCAGACCAGTGACTGGATTTAGATACACAGGTTTTAATGTGGTGGAATAGCCTTACCTTTAAAGTTTAAGTTCTTAAAATTTAAAAGTAATTTAGAGCAATAAAGCAGTTGTAACAAAGAGCTTATGGAAGCCTTAGTATTTAAAGTAGTTAAAATGTTAATTATTGCAGATTCTGGCCAAAATAGAGTTAAAACAATGCTTTTTGTTTATTTACTTATTGCCTTAAATACTATGGAGATGTATTTCAGAATACTACACTGTGCCAGTAGTGCCTGGCTTTGGTATTTATGCCATGGGCAGGAACAGTGAGGTAGTTTAAGTCTCATCTCAAAACAGTTGTCCTTTTCACCTATGAACAGTGTAAATGTTTAGAAAATGTGAACACTGGTGTGTTCACTGTAAGAAATAAAATGCAACCCAGACTCCTCCTCCAGCTCCACTCACCCAGTACTATTACCTTCAAGTGCTTGCTGTGATTTAAAACACTTTTATTCCAACATTAAACCAACTATTTCAGTTCTTTCCTGATACAGCTGATGTGACTTTTTTCTTGTCCCCCTCCAGGATCATTCGGCAACCTGTTGGCAGGATCTACTTTGCTGGCACAGAGACAGCCACAGAGTGGAGTGGATACATGGAGGGGGCTGTCCAGGCTGGAGAAAGAGCAGCCAGAGAGGTACAGATGCTCGGGGGACACTGTCAGATGTCCTCTGGAAAATAAAAGATTTTGGGGTTGGAGGGGGAATGAGAACTGAGGTTTGACAGCTTCAGGTGTTCTGAATCTTGATGCAAATGCCTGCAAAGGGGATAAACTTCAAAAAGGATGAAGGTTCTGCACTTAGATTTGGAATGCTAGGAAGGGCTCTGGTTATATTGTGAAATTCTCCCCTTGTTTCTAGAGTTAAATTCCTTCTTCTTTTACAGAAATCCCAAATTCTCTCCTAGTCATTTTTCTCCCAAATCTGTTAATCATCACACTGAGAGATCCTGGCAGTTAGAGCAAGGGAACAGCTCAGTCCTGCAGCTCTGCACACCAAACCAGTCCCTTCCTCAATTCTTTCCAACACAGAGATATTCCACTGAGGCAGTCTTAACATAAAGTCACTAAACAAGGACTTAGATATTTTTCTTCTGAGAAAATGCCAATTCCCAGAGTATTTTCAGGAACATTACAGTTTATGGAGCAGCAAAAGAATTTTCATCTTTGTTTTATGAGGTGAAAGGTTCTTTGTGGCTAAAAGCTACAGTTGTGGAACACACATTGTCCTGGAAGGGATGTGGAGAGTTCATCCAGCCCACACCCCTGCCCCAAGAGATGGGGATCCTCTGTTCATAAATTGTCCCATTTGAGAAAGTGATATCTAAGCTGCTCCTGAAAAGCTCCAGAGCCTCCATAGGCCTCAGCAGAGGAGTTGATAAGTGCACTTGGCTGGTAAAAATTTTGATGTTTTACTTTTTCTCATTTACTTATGAAAGAAAAATGTGTTGAAAATTTAGTGGTTCTCACTGTCCTGCATTGAAGAGTTGACAGGGTCCATGAATCAGTACAAGTCCATTGTAAAAGATTTTAAAATTTAAATCTACAAGTGCCTGGGATAGGAAAAACATTAATATCAGCATCTCCATTTTATTTCACTGTAGAAGAAGCTACTCATTCTGTCTTCCCTGGCTACCATTTCAAATAGTCTTTGCTATCCTACTGATCTCTGCTACCTTTGATACTTTAAAATGGGAACTTTCCAATTGCGAAGGTTTTCATTTTGGTTTTGCTTTTCTCTGGCTGAAAGAAGTGGTCTGTCATCACTCCCAGGATACCGTTCCTCTTCCTACATCATGATAAAATTTGCAAAACAAGCTATTCCTTGTAGCTGGTGTCTTCATGCCTCACTTTGCCATGAGTGTCTGCCTAACTCTTAGTCATAATCACATTACCCTGTTCCCGTGGGACTGGCCAAGTTTCAATATCTTGCATGGACTAACTAAGCATAAAGAGACTTCTCTGCTACTGTTTCTATGTTCCCCTAGGAGGAGTGTCTTAATAAATATCAGTCCACCCCCAGAAAGGAGTTGTAATAGGTTGAGTTTTCTTCTAAAATTTGAATACACTGTGATTTATGTGCTCAGTCATCATGCCATTTTTAAACAAGAATTGAAACTTTTTTTTTTGCATCTTAAAGAATCAGTGATACTTATTGAGAATGTTATTTATTTTCAGATACTGTTTGCTATGAGGAAAATCCCAGACAGTGAAATTTGGAAGCCAGAACCTGAATCAGTTGTAAGTATTTTTCTAGATAAAATGGATTGGGGTTTTCTCCTGCTGTTTTGCTGATGAGATAAAATTTTGTTGTCTGTTTCTATATATGTTCACTAAATAAAGGCCACAATAAACATTCCCTTACTCACCAAAATTGCCCTTCACAACAAAAAGGAAGAGGATAGAAACTCAGGAAGGACACCCATCTGACAAGTCTGTAAGGCAGGCTTGGAAAGAAATGCACTTTTTAAATGGGCTGTGAATCCTTTCCATGTGTGTGTTCTTCCCTTTAACTGAGCAGAAAATCTGGATACACTGCTTTTTGGTAAGGTGTAACTGCTTCAGCCCAGTTCTGTTCCTGCTGTGAGAATCTCTCGATTTATATCCTGCCTCTCACAGAGATGTTATGTGGATAATGGATGCTCTCCCCACAGGATGTGCCAGCTTTGCCCATCACTACAACCTTCTGGGAGAGGAACTTGCCATCTGTGCCAGGACTGCTAAAGCTGATTGGATTTTCCACTTTCTTCACCTCTCTGGCTGCAGCTGGGTTATTTGCCTACAGAAAGGGACTTCTGGTTCGAAACTGAAAAAAGGTGCCAACTCAAAGCTTCACAATTGAGGGGTTTTCTTTTTTTTTTTTCTGAGGTTTTCTTTTTGTCATGTACATTCCTGTTGCCAAAATCCGAGGAAGAGGTGAAAACAGTAGAGAAAATAGGCTGGAGGGAAGGGATAAGGAAAGGGGATCCATATTGAAAAAGAACCCCTAGAGGCCAGGTCTACTTCTAGCAGTAACCTTTTGGTTGTTGAATTTCTGGGGTACCAAGTGTTATCTCCTTGAGGTTTTTACCCAGATCTGAGAAGTGACAAAATACCTCTCTAAAGCCTTTTCTGATGAGATTTCTAGTTGGTTTTACTCCTATGTCTGAACCAGACCCTGAGCTTCAGGTCTCCACAGGTCCTGTTTGTAGTGTAGTGTACAACAAAATCCCAAGTGGTAAACAAAGGATTTCTGCCTTCCTGTGTGGTAGACTGAGAAAAAAAATCCATAGCTTACAGAATAATTAGACAGTTCATGCAAATTACTGGTAAGAAACTGTTAGTGTTTTTATTTTTTGCCCATATGTCCAGAGCCCAGGGAGCACCTGAGGGATAAGCCACGATAAATTTATCCATCTGAACTATGCACATGCAGCCATAGGTTGCTTGCATTTCCTGTGGCATATAAATCCTACAGTGAGTTAAAGGACAACAGTTCTGCTGTGTTTGGCCATGTGGCTGAATTTCAGGCTCTCCAGCTCTGTTCACCACTGCCTGGCACAGCAGAGCTCCTGTGGTCCGGTCGAGTCTGTCCCTGTGAGCACCTTGAGGCTGCCTCTTGCCTGGCAGGGCACAATGGGCTTGAAAATGTAGTGTTAGCATTAAACAAACAAAATATAACAAAAAACCCAAACAAACAAACAACAACAAAAACCCCCCCAAACCCACCCACCCACACACAAAAAATGCAAACCAAAACAGAAACAAACCCCAAAAAACAAACACAAAACCCAAAAAACCACCACCAAAACCCACCAACTTACCTGCCCCCAAACTCCTGCTTCATGCTGAACATGGATTTGCTGATTCAGAGCTTTGGTCTCTCCTAACAACCATACTAATGGGATTAGCACTTCCACTTCTGCCTGCTGTGCTGTGTTGTGCTGACTATGCACTTTTGGTAACTAATCAAGGATCTAAATGATAGTGAGATCAAAGAGAACCGTGGATAGGAGAGTCATGTGCAAGTGCTTCTGCTCTCCATAGCTTGGTACCATTTGAACAATGGAAGAAAAAAAAAAAAAGAAAAAAGAGAAGATATAAAGAAGGCAGTGTGCAGGGGTATGGGGAGAAGTAAAAATAATCCACCCACCAAACCCTCAGTGCCTCTTTGTCAGCTGTGGGTACCTTGTTGTAGATATTTCTGCTGTGGTACCTGTGCACAACACAAAACAGGAAGACACAGGTGTGGCTGAGAACAGGATCTGGTGCACATGAAGTTGGAGATGTCTGGAATTTTTCAGAGCCCGTTTGCTGCACTTCTCCCTTCAATGAGTACCAATTTATACGTAAAAAAATTGGATTGCAGTAAAGAGCCATGGAGGGAAGTATAATAATAAATTCAGCAACTGGTGTGAGCAGACGGTGGAGGAACTGTATCACCAGTCTCAGGCAGACTTTTTGGGCTAGCATCTGATCTTGTTTGTGCAGAGCAGTACTTCGTTCTCCAAATAGTCCCATGGAAATTTACTGAACTACTTGGAAAGCTGTAATATTTGTGAGCAGCACCTCGCTTTCTGGCCCTTAGGTTTTGTTCTTTTTAACTTGATGTGCCAGTTAAACATCATCTTGTAGCAGCAGCTTGGATTTTATCACAAATGAATATCCTCATAACAGCCTTTTAAAATGCATGGGGGAACTTTTGAGGCATAAAGATCTTTAAGGCAGAGGAAGAGTGCAGCAGTGTACATATGGCCTCTCTCGTTGTATCACATCGAGCTCTAATTTGCTGGGACATTTGCCTACTGCAGAGAGCTCCTACGTGGCTTTCTCTCCCTGTGATTTATTGACTAAATGAATTAGGAACCGAAAGATGAATGGGAAGTTCAGAGCTCTTGCAACTCACACAATTCTCAGGCCAGAAAGGAACACAGGAACCTAAATTTGGGAAGACATTTTTAAAGTCTTGGCCCCAATATTTGTAAGTGCTAGACAGTGAATACATACTTTACATATAAAGAACCACTGCATTTGCAGATGATTTTTCTGCCAAAACTGTTTGGAATTCAGGTCCTGCTTCAGCCCTAGAAATACTCCACATTCTCTAAAGGGGAGCAGATTCATGAAAGTAATGAGGATAAATCAGTTTTATTCACATCCAAAATGTATTTTTCTCTTCTTTGCTCATGAATCTGGCAGAGGTTTTTCCCCATTTAACAAGATTGTGTTGTGTGTCACAGGAGCAGAAATTCCAATCAAAATCAGAAATTAGGTCATTAGACCTGAACTGAATCATAACCTAAGTTTTTCATGAGCTTGGCCAATTAAAAAAAATTGAAAAGTTTTATACTTATACACCTTTCTTATTCTTAGTTTCAAAGTGAAACAAAAATGGGAAAAAAATAAAGCAACCCCACAAAATGTTTCTCATCTTATTCTGCCACAACTAAAGTAGGTGAGACTTGGAATCTCAAATTAAATTTGGATTCCCTGAGATTGCTAATCAAATCTGGTTGGAGCTGGAAGGTCTGGATTGTGACATCTGTATTAGTGCTCTAAAGTCTCTGTCTTCTTCCTTGCAGACTGCCAAACCTTGAGGAAAGCTGTCTTTGTCTTTACAGCCATGTCTTGCTGTGATTGTGCTGTGGATCTTACCACCACTATGGGAGTAACAAAAGGATTTTCTGTGGTTTTCTCAGCGTTTTCCACACAAAAGGAATACGTGGCACCTTGTGGACATGGATGCGAGCGTGATGAGTGAATTGACAAATATAGGTAGAGAACGAAGCTGCTTCCCTATGGGTAGAAGGAACTGTTAGCACTGGCTTACATTTTTGAAATTAAAATTCATGCCAACCCTTTGAAGAGAGGAATGAAGTCTGTTTTAACAGATAACCAGTCATGCTGTATCATTAATTGATTAACACTTTTGATGAGACAACTGCTATAATGAAAATTCCAACAGTTTTACCAGCTTTGTAAAATGTACTATAGGAAAAACCATGGAAATAATTGTATTTGTCTCTTACGAACTGAACTGTGTTACCATGCATATTTTGTAATGCTCTTAAGAGTTTAAAAAAAAAAAAAATGGAGATTTACTTTCTTGTACCACTGTACATTGCAAGGGATGACAGGTCATGGCATAAAAATCTGTGTGAACCAAAGTACTTGAAATCTAATTGTATGAAGTACTCAACAATAACAAGGGTGTGAGCAATCTGAGGCAGCCCCCTTGTCTTCCCTTTAATTTGTGCATTTTTTTCCCCAGTGCAGATCTTGATTCCAAATATCACATCTGCTCTCAATACGAAGACATTAATCAAGTAATTAAGTACATGTCTGAGCATTGTTCATCACTGGAACCAATGGCCTGGCCAAGAAGCTCTGGGGCTTAAAGACATCTTTCTGTGTCCACAGTGAGACTGTTGTTTCACTGAAGTAGCCTTTACAGATGTGCAGAAATTTTAAGATTTTTTTTCTCATTTTTTGAGACATGAAAAAGAAATGTTTTTGAGGAAGAAGGAATCGTATGACCTCCGGAAGCACTAGGGAGTCAAGATTAAATAACAGATCTGCCACTGGTCTTGGGCAAGAAGCAAACCCTCTCACATCCCAGGTTACAAACAGCTCACAAATAAACCTGACCTGTGTTCGAAGGAACTAACATTCCCTCTCCCATCTCTGCCACCTTAAGATCACCTTGATCTTCCTTCTGTTGAAGAACAGATTGTAAAAATGAGACGGCCAAAGCAGCCTTGCTTTCCAAGTGTCTCTCCAGTGAATCCGTTTAGGCGTTGTCGTAGACTGCCGCTTATAGCGTGTCTGCTGTGGTCATGTGCAGGTCAGTGCTCAGTGGTGCCTGCCTCTGTGTTTTGGGGAAAAATACAAAAAAAGAGTGACTTCACTTTGCAGGAATATATATGCTGTGTGTGTGATGAATTTGTGCCTTTTATAACCGTAGCATTTTCTAAAGTGCCTCTGTGGTGACTGTCTCCCTTGTTTTCCTTCTTCAGCTCCCTTTTCAATAGGCTCTGCAGATATTTTTATCTGACAGCTGTGAAATTTTTTTAACCTTAATTAGAATCAATAAATATTGTCATGTCACATGTGTTGTTTGAGGCTTTTCTTTTGTGGGAGCCCCTTTTGACTTGGTTGTAGTGGTGTTACTTACTGACACAGCATTTTGCATTTCATACTGAAACCAGTGAGGTAACTTCAGCTTTTCTTAGTAAAGAAAGATCTGTAAAGAAAAGGAGAGGATAAAAAAAACCACAACAAAACCACCCAAGCAACTCCCCAAAACAGTGCAAAAAATCCCACTCAACCCCTCAAATAAAAAATTAAAAAAGAAAATAAATGAAACCACATTTGGTAGTAGTATAGATGACCAACTGTCTTACACTTAAGAATGAGTTTTTATTACTGATGGGCAGGTGGTGTGTGGCTCAAACTGAACATAAGAAACAGACTTTGTACCAAATACTGTGTGATGTAAACATAAAAACCCTGGAAGAAAAGAAAGACCAAAATCACTTAATTTCGCCCACTAGCTCAGTGTCAGTACTTGCAAGATAATGGAACTGAAAAACAAATTTGCTCCTGGGAAGGGACCTCTGTTGCACAGAACTGTAGGCCTTGAATACTGGAGAAAGTGGAACCATCCATGTGAAAAACATCTAAAGTGTGCAGTGCTCTCTGTATAGGCTTAACTTTCAGCATTACAAGTTGTAAAGGAGCACAAATACAATGAAAGCAAATACCCACAACTAATCCTTCACACACTATAAAGCTTCTGTCCCCTATGAAATGTGTCAGAACCAGCAATGCCTTTCACAGCCCTCAAAGCAGCCAGCAAGTGGTTATGACTCTAAAACATTGCTGCTGTACTGGGTTTGCACGGCCAGGTTTTGGTAGTGGGGTGGTACTGGGGTGTTTTCTGTGAGAAGCTGCTGGAAGCTTCCCCCATGTCTGGCAGAGCCAATCCCTGACAGCTCCAGGACAGACCCGCTGCTGGCCAGGGCTGGGCCAGTCAGAAATGGTGGTAACACCTCTGGGATAACAAATTCAAAAAGTAAAAAAAGTTATTGTGCAGATGAAATTGTGGCCAGAGAAGAGCAGAGTGAGAGTATGTGAGAGGAGCAGCCCTGCAGACACCGAGGACAGTGCAGAAGGAGGGGCAGGAGCTGCTCCAGGTGCTGCTGGAGCTGAGATTCCCCTGCAGCCCCTGGTGAGGCAGCTGTGCCCCTGCAGCCCAGGGAGGGCACAGGGATGCAGAGATCCACCTGCAGCACCTGGAGGAGACCCAAAATGGAGCGGGAGGATGCTGAGAAGAGGTTGTGAACCCATGGGAGGCCTGTGCTGGAGCAGGGTCCTGGAAGACACCTGCCGACCCGGGGAGAGAGCAGCTCACCCTGGAGCAGGTTTCCTGGCAGGACTTGTGACCCTGTGGGGGGTCCATGCTGGAGCAGGCTGTGCCTGAAGGACTGACCCATGGAAGAATAACCCACATTGGAGCAACCTGTGGAGAACTGTTTCCCATGGGATGGATTCATGTTGCAGAAGTTCATGGAGAACTGTCTCCCATGGGAGGGATCCCATAATGGAGCAGGGGAAGAACTCCTCTCCCTGAGCAGTGGCAGGAACAACATGTGATAAACGGACTGTAAACCCCATTCCCCATCTCCCTGTGCTGTTGGGGAGAGGCAGTAGAGCTGGGAAGGAGGGAGGGGTAAGGGAAAGGTGTTTTTAAGGTCTTGTTTTGCTTTTCATCCTGCTCAGATTTTCTTGGTAATAAATTCAATTAATATCCCTGAGTTCAGCCTGTTTTGCCCATGATGGTGTTTGTGAGTGATCTCCCCCTGTCCTGATCTCGACTCATGAACCCTTTGTTGTGTTTTCTCTGTCCTGTCCAGCTGAGGAGGGGAGTGACAGAGTGGCCTTGGTGGGTGCCTGATATCCCGCCAGGGTCAACCCACCGCAGTCCTTTTGGTGCTGAAACCCAGGATCATGAGGATTTTGAGATAAGGATGGTAATTGGGAAAGGTTGGGCAAAACATGGATTGAACAATATTAGAGAGTAGAATGGTCGTGGTGAATTTTTGTTGTAACTGTGGTGAAGGGAGAAGGGGTGGATTTTGTGTAAATTGCCCATTTTTTGTTCCATGTTGTGATGACGTTATTTTGATTTTTATATGGGGAATTTTTGTCTTGCTTTGATTGTTTTGTTGATGTGAGTGCAGGTTCTGTGATGAATGTGAATTTTAATGATAATTCTTAAATACTTAAATATATGATTCACAGATGTGAGGGGTGGAAAGTGGAATCAGATTTGACCTACCTCTTTAACCCTTTGTTCAGACATATCCTGGAGCACTCCAGAGGATGTAAATGAAATGGTATTATTATTAATTTAGTTATTTACAAAGCTTTCAGTGTGCATTTCAAAGAGACTGTGTCAGCCAAGGGGCGCTTCATTATTTCCATCAGTCCAGCGTACAGAAAATTAATGTGGACAGATTAATACAGAAGAAATCCATTTTGTTTAACATCTATAAAAGATACAAATATGATTTCCGGAGAAACCAATTAGATGTCCCACTCATTGTTTAGAAGAGCATAGGATGTGTGTGCAAATCATTTGGCTAAATCATGCAAAACTCACTGCTACTATGTGAGCTGAGAATAATTTTTTCCTCTTGTCTTCTGTAATTATACCAATTGCTCATCTGGAGCAAATCCCAAAATGTTGGAGGGACTGATGAGTTTTGCCTTCTGGCTCAAGATAGGATAAATTCCCCCTGAGCCTGTGGAATTGCCTCAGAAAAATAAAAAGCATCCAAGAATGAGAGGCAAAACTGGCCTTAGGTGGTAGAACCAAAGTACAGTTTGGTATCTGCTGGAAACAGGACATGTTTTTCCTCAGGCTGGTCCTGCTCTGTGGTGTGGGTGGGGAAGGGAGCTCCTCATTTGATGTTTCAATGCATGCAGGTACTGTAGGATTCCTTCAGGCACATCCTTCTCTCACTGTCTCACTGTAAGAGGGATGGATGGGATTTTTAAATTCAGGATCTCAGTTATTGGATGGAATTTACTTGCATCTCACTTTTTCTGCAAAGAGCACATATTTATCCACCTTGAGGGTAATTCATGATCCAAAACACAGTTGCCTTGTGCCTCTCAGACAATCAAGGGCACCTTTTTCAGCTTCCAGCTGCTGTTCCAAAAGGAGGCAGCTCCTCCAGAGGCCCAAGGGGAAATAAATCCTAAACCAGCCCTGCCCAGTGGCACAGATGATCTTTGGGTACTAAACTAGGCAGCTTCTACCTCCCACCAGCTGCTGATGGCAATTAGGTACTTCTTGGGGCATTTAGCTTTGAAGAAATGCAAACAGGGTTAATGTGGGCTCTATGAATCTAATGCATTGCAAGCTAATGAGCTGCATGTTAATAGGTAGCTGCACATACAATGTGTTAATACACAGCTATCCTTTACCCAGGCAGGCTACAGATGAATTTGTTTGTCATTGGAAACAGAGCCATGATATTCTAGTGAGAATATTAACAGTGTTTGCTAGAAAAGCCTTCAGTTAGCAGCTGAGTGCCAAGATAAGCTGTAAAAAAATACACCTGAGTAAGAGGCTTTGTAAGTTGATTTTAGTGTGCATGATTTGTACAGTCAGTAGCAATAAGCTGTTCTGAAGCTAGGCTAGAAAAAGCTCAAAGAAAATTTTAAAAATTATCATAGAATAGTTTGAGTTGGAGGGAATGTAGAAAGAGGATCTTTCTAGGTCATCTAGTCCAAACCCCCTGCTATGGGCAAGGACATCTTTGACTAGACCCGGGTGCTCAGAGGCCCGTCCAACTTTATCTTGAATGTTTCCAGGAATAGGGCATCCACAACTTCTCTGGGCAACCTGTTCCATTGTTTCACCTTACATCTAATCTAAATCTATCTTCTTTTAGTTTTAACTCCTTTATTCTGTCACAACAAGCCATCCTAAAAAGTCCTTCTCCAGCTCTTTTAGGCGCTGGAAGGTGCTCTGAGGTCTCCCCAGAGCCTTCTCTTCCCCAGGCTGAACAGCCCCAACTCTTTCAACCTGTTTTTACAGGGGAGGTGCTCCAGTCCTGGCATCAGCTTAGTGACCCTCCCCTGGCCCCAGTCCAACAGGTCCATGTCTTTCCTGTTGTCAGAGCACCTGTGAAACACCCACTGCTTCACCCGCTGGGACTGCACCCAGTGCCATGCTGGCTCATCCCAGTTTTCCACTCTCCCTGGCACTGCTGAAAGAGGCAAAACAGGTTGTTTTGAGTCCAAGCTGGTCTCACTCTGTGTTTTTACAGAAGGTGAGATACAGTTTTTAATTTACAAGCAAAGGGTCTTAGCTTTCTTCCAGGGCTGGTTTTTGCCCAGTGCACAGTGAATCTTCTGATAGTGATGTTTCTAATCCTTTCTGAGCAGAACGGCCCTAACAAAACAATCCATATCCATCCAGCTCTATTTACTCTGACATCTGCAGGTTCTGTAGACTCCTTCCCACCATCTCTCCAGCTCTGAGAGGGAGAAAAAAAACCTCATCCAAATCGAAGAGATCCATTCATCTGACCTACAGCAGAAAGGGGCTGAGCAAACACAGCCCAGCCTCATTTGCCCAAGGGCATAATGGCATTGAACATCAGTAGTATCCTTGAGAGGGGCAGTGTCTCTGAGTGCCATTTCCCTGCAGCAGCAGAGACTCCAAGAAGCACTTGAGGAAGTGGTACCCAGCACAAACACCAGCCTTTGGATGATTTGGTTTCTCAAGTGGCTGTTTGCTCCTGCCCCTCTGCCTACTGGGATTCAACACTGCACTCGAATATGCTCTGGTGCTTGGCTGGGAAGGAGCAGGGAGAAGGAAACATATCAATAATGCACTGAGACATCCTTGTCAGCCCTCAGGCTGTGCCCAATTTGCATATGCTCCAAGCTGTAAAAAACCACTTTGCACAGCAGTGTTGCATTTAGCAGAAATTACATTATAATTTCAGATGTGGAAACTTCTATTCCAGGTCTGAGGCGGGGGGGTGTCCCATTGGGCTGTGCAGTCATTATCTTAAACAATTGAAATGCATGCTTGTACTTAATCAAAATCAAGAGAAGACATTACTCCAGCTTCCACTTGCCAATTCAGTCCAAAGTGGAACAAGAATATTTAACTAAATTAGAAAGTATATTATTTCCCAATAATTCTTTATGAGATGGAGTTTGGCCAGAGCAATTTTTCAGAGTGTGCCTATTTGAGCCAGCATGTCTATCCATCTGCAGAGTAAACTGCCCCCACAGAAACCCCCTTCTTGGAGGAGTGTACAGGTGCATTTAGGATCTGTGCTCGCTTTCCTTCCAGCTCCTTTATGCCACCAAGCAGGAGAAGGAACTTGAGCTGGGAGTTTGGCAATGCCAGCAGAGTGGTGGTGCCTCAGCCATTTCACTGCCCTGATTTCTGGCAGGGAGGCAGAGGCTGCAGTCATGGGGCCTGCCTTTCTCTGCTTCCTCCAGTGTGGCATATCAGAGCTTGGGGATGGGTGAGGACTGGTGCTGGGAGCTGGGGACTCGCATCCCTTTGCTTTAGAGTGCTTCTCTTCCAGAGTGTGACAGGAAGAGTAAACACTAGGGAAGAAATGCCCACAGAGACCCTTCTGCAAACCAGTGTGTTAAGCTTCTGCCACAATTTTTTTGTGAGGTGATAAAATACTGCTATGAGGTGTCACAGAGGATGACAGCCTTTATTTCAGCCTTGAGCCCTGCTGTGCCATGCTCTAAGCTGGCTGTGCTTCAGCTCAGCTGACAGTAGCCCTCCTCAAATGCTAGCCTTTGCCTTTTGGAATTCAGCCAGACGTCCTGGACTTAACCAAGGTTTTGATGAAAATGATGGGGCTCAGGCTATAATTCAAGGAGTTTTCAAGTGAATGGTCTGGCCCTGGAAGTCCAAATGCCAACACAAGCAGTAATTACATCCTTTGCTTCATTTCCAACCCCATCTCAAGTGGCAGCTGTCCTCTTGTACTGTGAGTGGCAGGCACATTTCATAAAGATGAACAGTGGGAAGATACAGATGGCAAAGGGCGTCTGTCTTATATTTTCTTGTGCTTGGTAAGGTCACAGGCAGTGCAAATTCATGCCCTGTCTGATCCGTTCCTTATAGGCCGGGGAACACCACTTGCCTGGGACTCTGGAGGAAGAGATGTGTGGCTTGAAGGCACTGCTGACCTCCTCTGGCAGCCAGCAAGGTGCCAGCACCACTCTGCTAAAGTTTCCCTCTCCTCTCATCAGTAATGGGCTCTCACTTAGAAAACTTTTTCCCTGCTCCTTCTCTGTGTCTTGGGTTATTCTGTCTCTGTTATGCAAGATGAGTCAAAAAAACCAAAACAAAGGGAGCAAGAAACAGGGAACAGAATCTGGAAAGCCAAGAGCTACAAATAAAGAGCAGAATAGCAATTGCAGCTGGAGCCCGAAGCATTTGTTGCCAAGTGAAGGAGCTGAGTGGAAAAAGTTACAGTTCACTCACAAAGGGCACATTTGATTTCCCCTCCTGGATTTTCACCAAGATGAAATTTCCTTTCTCTGTGTGTGTGTGAAAAGCAACTGTTGCAGGGGAGAAACAGCCTGCAAGGAAGAGAACTGACTATAGCCATGTTTCCACAGAAGAGGACTCTCTGGTTTGTCCATTTTTCTATTTTTGGAGCTGGGAGCTGAACTTTGTGCAGAGAGCATAAAACCAGTCCCCAGCTTGACCCCAACATGGTTTCTGGCTGGGGAAAGCCTTTGCTGTCAGGCATCAGAACCTGGCCAGTGGGACATGGGAACCCACTCGTGGGAAAACTGGGTGTTTAGATGTGCCAGACTGTGTTGGCACATCACCCTGGGTGGTATTTTTATTCAAATATGTAATGCTAATTTTGCCAGTAGTTGGGGGTATGCTTGATCCTGGGAAAAGAGATCAAGTGTGCACCTGGGGGCTGAATTAAATGTGAATTGAAAGTGCTGCTGGTGAAGGATTAGCGAAGAGACCAAGTGAAGGCAGCAACCTCTTGCTTCCCCAGAGTGGATTTTCATAGGATTGTAGAATGCTTTGGGTTGGAAGGGACCTTAAAGATCATTTCTTTCCAATCCCCCTTTGACATAAGAAAGTTGCTTGGAGCTCCATCCAGGAAACCCTTCAACACTTCCAAGGGATGAACACAGGGATGGGGCATGCCCAAGTTCTCTGGGCACCCTTTCCCTCACCATTTTGAGGCTGGATGTACCGTTTTAGCAACCTGTGTGTGTCTGGTCAGACCTCCCTCTTACCCTGAATAAGGAGCACGACTGGAGGGCCACTGCTTGCCCTGGGGGACATCCACGTTCACTGCTCCAAAACATGGAGCCCCTGCAACCTGGCACTGCTTCCTTGGTGTGTTGGCCCCTTCCCAGACCTGTCACATCGTGGGTTTCCAGCCAGAGGGGTTTGGGTTGTCAGTTCCCATGCCAGGAGGTTCTGGGCTTGGCAAGTAATGAGGGAAGGAAAGCCTCGCTGGGCTGATGGTGCTAAAAATCAAGCCAGAGGCTGTCCTCCTGCCTGTCCAGCTCCTGCTGACTAACAGCCCATCCTGATCCGGGGTCCCTGTCCCCATGGGCTGCTTGATGGCAGCCAGGGAGGGACCAACTGTGTCACCCCTTACAGGCAGGAGCTGCAGCCAAGGGCAGTGGGCCAGAAAGGAGGTGGGAAGCAGGAGAATCTCACAGGGGTGTTTTTCCAACCCTTTGTGCAAAGGTTCTATGCTATCTGTAAGCAAACCCAGCAACTTGATTAAAAAGGAGCAGATTTTCTCACATTTATCATCCCTGCTTGCTTATTTTGGACCGCCTGATCTATGTGCTCAGTGGTGCTTCTTATTTCACTGCTACTATAGAGGATTACAGATTTTTCCCTCTCTCTTTCCCCTCTGCTGCTCCTTCTGCCAGTGCTTGTTCTGGTCTTTGTTTTACTTCCAGCAGCCCTTTCACCTAAGGTTTTCCCATTTCTCAGGGGTGTCAATGCAATTTAGTTCCCCCACTGGTGCTGATGGACTTGCTGTGGACTTTCACCTCTCTCATCTCACCCTTCACTTAGGAGAGGACAGAACATTTCCCACTTCTGCCAAGGGAGTGCAGGGCTCTTCGTCCAAAAACTGGGGCACTGAGGACCCCTGGTTAGGGAAGGTGTCCAAAGGCTTTTCCTCTCTGCAGCCCTGGTGAGGACCCCTCCTGGTCCCCAGAAGAAAGAGGTGTTTCCCTGGTGCCTCATCCTCACGGCTTTAATACCAGCAGCAGCTCTCTTGGGGAGTTGTCAGTGGTGATAAACTCGGTCCCATTCTGTTTCAAAATTGGTTTAAGAAAGATGCCTGCCTGTTTAATATTTAAGCTAAATGTTTAATGTTTAAACAGGGAAATTGGTCTGATTGTCAGAAAGGGCATTAAAGCAGGATGGGAACTGGTCTGTAATCTCTGACAAACGCTGCCCTTTCTCTGCAGCAGCCTGGTGCCTGGGAGCTGCAGGAGTTTCAGAAATGCCAATTTTAATCAATCTCTCTCATTTCACTCGCCGCCTGCCAGTCCCACAGCGGTGAGACGTGCCTTTCCCTGGGAAGGGGAGAACATTGTACCTGGCTCTGTTTAACAGGCTGAGACAAGTTCAACTGAATTGAATTGGTACTTCAAACCCTAAAGTAATTGCAATAGAAATGTGCGTGGATAAGGCGAAAAGTGAAGCTGGACAGTGTTGGCTCTTGAGTGTATTCCAGATGATTTGGGGTCCCTTTTGCAGGTGCACACAGAAGTTCTGATGTCAAGTTTAAAGCAAGCCCGAAAATGAATGGCTCCAGTTGCTACAAATACACCTATGGATAAATTATTTTTGAACAGATATGGGCAGTGTTTTTCAGGTGGTGGAAATATCCCCACGGGGGAAGCGTGTGGCAGTGTAGAACTATTTCAGACCACAAACGACTCAGCAGCAGCAAGCCTGTGCTCCCTCCCTGAGGAGGCTCTGTGGCTGTGCCAGGCTGCATTCATGGGGCGTCCTTGGGCACAGGAATCCCTGCTCAGCAATGGCTGGAGCTGGGGGGAACACATTCAGGAGAGAGCCCTCGAGTCAATCAGCAATTCATGCAACTTACAAAACACCAAGCAAGAAAGAATCTGAAGAAAAGTTTATAAGAAGATCAAGGTTTCAGGACTGTTGAAAGGCACATTTCACCCATGTTGAACAACAGCTGAGTTCCTGGACACATACAATGCTCAAAATTCATGGCAAAAAGACCACATAATGATGGTACATTGTGAAACATATATTCCCGACTTCAGTAAAAGACTAAAGTGATTATTTTAAGTGTATCATGTACATAATAAGAGCAGAACAGGCAGATGCATCCAATTACTGTAATTTACAAGGCAGTAATTCGAGCCTCAAATACATTTCTCCGTATTGGAAGAAGGCGCCACAGATCAGGAGCAAAATGAGGGGCAGTGAATTGACAGGGAGCCAGGAAGCCACTGCCATTTGGAAAATAGCAGCTCCCACCTGCTGCAAGTCAGGGGGATTTAACTTTGTTAATTCATTTCACTGTGCTGTGGCAGCACAAGGCTGGGCTGGCCGGGTGCTCTTGGGGCAGGCACCCCGCAGAGCAGATGTGCACAGATGTTTCCTTGGCAATGGGCAGAATAAACTCCACCCATGCCTCCTCTCTCCCTGTTCAGTGCTGTGCTTTGTGCTAATTGCCTCCTTTCATCCAGCTCGGGGTCAAGTTTCACGTTGCGATGATTAATAATTAATCAAATGCATTTGAAAATTAATTTTGCAATTCTACGGCTGATTGGCATGCTAATCTCTTCTGTGCAGTGGGGATGTTATGGGAATAACCTCGGATGTTCTGAGCTGCTGACTGAGGTGAATGCACGAGGGCATTTACTGTCCTGTGTGGTGAAAAATAAAACACTGAGTGGAAACAAAAGCATTCTCTGAGACCTCTTTGCAATTCAGAAAAGGTGTGATCTGCATTTTGCCTTGCCTGTATTAGGAATATATCACTGATATTATCATGTCCAACCAAAAACAAATGGGCAAGAATAAGGCAAATCTGAAAAAAAACACCCCCACAGTTGATTTATTTTTGTTTAGCTGGTAGCAACTGCAGTAGATTCGATGCATTAATTATGGGACTAAAAAGAAAAACCACAAGGAGAAAAACTTTTGCTCTTTCCAGCTGTCCATGCCACTTTTCTCCAAAACAACACTCATCTGGTGAAAGGGAAGGAGAGGGGGTACGCAGCTTTCACGGGGTGTGCGGTCCCCGCTAGTTCCGAGCAACAAGTCCCTTTTTGCAGGCGAAGAGCCCGGCAGCAGCCACAGAGGTGAAGCACAGGGTGCAGCTCAGCAGGCACAGCAGCCCCGGCGCCGAGGGCAGGTTCCTCTCCCAGAAGGTGGTGGTGAATGGTCGGGCTGGCACATCCTGGGGGAGAGAGGAGATGGGAACTCCGCTGGGTCCTCCCCCACCCCGCAAGCAGGGAGGTGGCAAAGGTCCCCCATGAGGCTGGGCAGGTCACAGGTTTTCCCCAAGGACCAGATTGTGCAGGGAAGAAGAGTCATGGCTGTTAGAGATGTATTTTCTGTCATCCTGAACAGCCACAGGACAGTGAAGGTGGAGTCACTTGTGACTGGAAGGAGGTTCTGTTTGGCTTTAAACCATGACCTGGGACTGGGCAGAATTAGGCTGCATTTTTCAGTCCCCAGGCTCTGAGATCATTGTCCTTGGCTCTCAGCCATCCACCCTTCAGACATGGGTAATAATATTCCTTGGAAAAATCACAAAAATGAATCCCAGCAGCATGTGAGGTCACCAAAGCCTTGCCTGGGAGCAGGGTGCATAGGACTCACTGAAATAGGCACACACCTGACTGAGGGGTGTGTGCCTGGCTGGGTGACAGTGATGTTCTGGCTTACCTTTGACTCTGGCTCTGGCACCCAAATTTCACTCTTGGATATCTTCCCCATACTGTGCAGTACCTAAAAGAAAAAATTATTTGTACCATGTGAAAAAATTATAATCCACACTACTTCCAATTTTGGAAAAACAGAGGAAGTCAGAGCAAGGTGACATTGATAAAAGGCGTAAGTATGACTAGTTGAAAGTCTTTTGAACCAGAAAATGTACAGTGATTTCTACTAGAGCTTCTCTAAATATTTTTGGGTTTTGTTTTTTTTTTTAGTTGTTGCTTTTTTCTGAGTAGAAGTAAAAATGCTTTTTCTCAAGGCAGTTTGAGAAATATCAAGGTGAGGTTACTGCTACACACTTGGGACACAAAACCTGTAAGGAGTGATGCTTCTGGGATATAGAAAGAGGAGAGATAGAACCCTGAGGCTCTCACAGCATAGAATTATGGAGCCATCCCTCGCCTATCCAAGCAGTACAAAGCTCATCAAGGATTTTTCTTGAGAATAAACTGATTGTAACAATCATGGGGGTTCTTGGGGGCAAATGAATGCCTCCAAAAGAAACAGCTCACTGCAACTATTGCTCACGGGCATGAAAAAAGAGAAATTAGGTGACTTGAAGTGAAGTAATAAGGATTATAAGGTGAATATGACATTCTATCAAATGTAAGTAAAAGACTGATTTTCCCTTAAATAACAGCTCTGTGCCTTTGCCATGCAGCAGCTGTAACTGTAATGTGCACCCTTTAATGCTTTTTTCCCCTCCCTCCATATTGTTGTAAAGGGATTTCACTGTGGCTGGGAACCCAGCCCAACGTGTGTCATTCTGAGGAGATTTAGACATTATCAGAGCTGCACATTACAAATTCATAAAGCCCAGCTGACAGGACTGTCTTGTAAAAGGAGAAGCAGAAGGGATAGATCAAAAACAAGAACAATGTTCAGATTTCCAGACTTCTGCACAGGAAATAGCTGTAAGCATTTGAAATGACTTAGATTAGTTTTAAAACATGCAGTGATTAATTTGTTAGAAATTGAGGCAGTGTATCTACAAGCAGCATCAGGTTGGAGGGTTTTTTCCACTAGACATGCAGTACATGGCATAAGCTTTAAGTCTCCAGTTCAGTCATATTCTGATTTGGTTCAGATTCTTGGCTTCACTTTATTCGATAACAAACTAAGTAAATTTAAAAAAATAAAAAGACTTTAGTTCATACTGTTTTCTGGGATGTCTCCCTGTCAATTCTAGGAGCTTTTGCAGGAAATCAGACCCTCCAAGCTGCACTTAATCCTTTTTAGCCTTTTGATAGAGACGTTGAAAGTGAGCTGTAGTCTGTACCTCTCTGGCTGCTCTCTCTCCCGCCTGCACGGCCCCCTCCATGTATCCACTCCACTGGGTCGCTGTCTCCGTGCCAGCAAAGTAGATTCTGTCAACAGGCTGGCGAATGATCCTTCAGAACAAATGGAGAATGGCAGGTGACAAGTCACAGGAAGGCGATGAGCCTTCTAAAAGCAATTTATGGCTTTGATGGAGCGCTTGGCCTCAGCTCTCCAGAATCCCTGCAGACCTGGGCTGAGGTGCGATCGGCTGTCCCTGCAGGGCAACCTGCTTGCTTCTGTACACAAAACTCAATATCTGAGAAAATCTAAGGCATAAATCAGTGTTTCCAGCTTCCATGCAAAGAAACACAGGCCTTATTTTAGTGCTGGGATGAGGGATAATCCCAACAGTCCCAGCAATGCAGTGTAGCTGGGTAGATTCACATCTTCTGCATGGCAGCTTTGCTGTTATCCTGCCATCACAGTGGAATGTGGATGACGTTTTTCAGTGATGGGTCACTAACAGCAGCTTCTATTTGGAGGCTGGGCTTGCCTGGCTGCTGCAGGCCTGGCATTCAGGGAGCTGCACTCAGCCTGTAGGGTCACAGAGCCAGTCCCTCAGCCATGCCAGTGCTGCACAAGCATCCCGGCCAACCCAGCTGCAGGGAATGAGCTCCCTCTCCCACTGGGAATGTGCTTGGTGTAAGGGCTCCCAGCTAATCCCCCATTAGGTTCTCCCTGTCTGCCTGACAGCAGCTTGCCCAGGCCAGAGACCTCACCCACCGCTGCCCAAGTGTTTGGATAAATGACAAGAAAAGGGACTGTACATGAGACATCTCCTCCCCACATGGGCTTGGCTCAGACAGGGACATGCTGGACATGTCAAGGAGCTCCTGGGCTTCTCCTGAACCTGATGTTCCACCTACACACTTTTCATCTGTCCAAGATGTGTGTCCTCAAGGGCTTGGGAGTCTCTACAGGGATCCATTGCAAATACTGCATAGCACAAACTACTGTCAATAATCCAGTGGGTAAAGGTTTTGTGGCTTCTGCAGGTCCCTCTGTCACTGTGTTTGGTTTCCTTGAAAGCCACAAGAGAAACTCTGCTCTTAGTAAAGTAAACAGCAAGATCCTTGTTAGCCGGGCAGTAGGGGAGTGGAAAGAGGGTTGAAGTTCCCCTAATACTCAATATATGCCACAGGTGTGTTGCATAAGGTATAGCATTGTATGTGAGCTAAGAAATGTGAATGAGAAGGCAAAGAATTCTGTTTTACCTTCCATAGGAATGCATTATGCCTGGTGGGAAGTAGGCTGTGTAGCAGCCCCCTGAATATTGCTCCATGGTCCAGTTCTTCTCTTCATAATGCACTGGCTGTGAGCATCAACAAGAAAAACAGAGTGAAACACTGTCACAGAAATTGGAAATAAAGAACAGATTTCTTTTGAAGAGAGGAAAACACAGGCTAAGAATACCTGACAAAGGAGTGCCATGTCATCTGGCTAATGCTATCCATCTGCACAAAACAAACCTTTGTGCTTTCACAGAAACACCAGCCTCCCATGGAGACACGACGGGACAAATTAAAACATGCACTGCCTTCTCTTTTCTTGTGCAGGGTGAGACTGGCAGTTCTTTTCTTCCTGTACTCAATGCTGCCCTCCCCTTGGGAATCCAGATTGTAGGGCACAACATGCGATTTTAGGTACACATTACAGGTGCCGGGAACTTTGGCTTCATCATCCAGAACAAAGGAGCAACATTATTGTACAACAGAGGCAAAAAACGAGCATTAATTCCTTACTTGTAAAGCCTCTTTCATCCCCAGTGCCTTGGCATATGCCTCACAGATCTTCTTTTTTCTATATGAAAATAAAATCAGAGTCAGAAAAAAAAAAGGAGGGGGGAAACCTCTCCACTCTCATCCTTATAAAAAACCCCAACAAATTTATTGCAACGCATTGGAAAGAAAGTTGGGGTAGGCTTTGTTTTTAAGTCTGATTTCATGTTCTTAACATACATATTTCAAATGCTGATGCCTAAAAGTTACATCTAAAATGGACCCAGGGAATGGGAAATGAAGGTTGATTTTGGCAACGAGCTCTAAAAAAATAAATCTTTGTACAGCTATTTTAGGATGCAGAGCCAATTCATTCTCATGTTCACTGGTGTAAGACCAGAAGAAAAGCAATATAAATCAATTAAATCCCTACAGATTTACTATCGCTGGGAATAAAATATGAGTTGAAGAAAGCTGCTCACATTCCTAAGTAGAGCTCCTCTTTCGTTTGCACAGTACCAAAATTCACATTTAGAAAGTACTGTTTGTTCATTTCACTGCCTAATGGGGAAACCACGCTTTTGTAAACACAGAAATTTAAAAATTCTATCACCCAGCCTGAATGTGAAGGAGACCCAAAAGGAGACATGTCAGCACTCCCCGTATCCCTGGGTGAAAGTATCTTTCAGTGGGTCTGGGAACATCTTTGGAAAAATCTTCTCCATTCACATAGAGACCCAGAGCTGGTAAAACACAGCATGGCAGAGGGGGCAGGACTTGGAAATTTAGAAATATCCATAACTGGATGGATATTAGCATTGGTGTCCTGGCTTGTTTATGCTAAAATCTCAATTTCTGCCCCAATTTCCAGTGTTGGTAGTAGCACTGAGCACGTGTATATGTGCATATCTACACACATATTCACACACATTCCTGTGGGAAAGCATCCTGCAGAAACAAATTGCTTCTGAATATTTACAGCTGCTGAACTCTTACCTGTCCTCCTTGCTGAGATGGGCCAGTTTGAGAGCCTTTCTGGTAAGGATGAAACTGAAAAGAAAAATAATGAGTATATGAACATCACCCCAGCTGATTCACAAGCTCCTGCTCAAAATGACTCTAAAAAAGATGGGCAAAGCACTTTACAGGTATGTAATGGCCTTGATGTTTGTCCTCAAACCTCAACGTGTAATAATTACAGGCCACACAGGTGAAAAAGCCTGTGCAGGGTAACCTGCAGAGTTAATTGAAAGGAAGGGCTTGCATTCCCAGAGGGCACCTATCTAGGTCTGATCCAAAAGGACTGAGACCCTGAGCTTTGTTGAGCTTTTGCAGCCTAGCAGGCAGCTGCCTGTGTCCCTTGGTGTCAGTAAGTGTCAGAGCCTGCTGCTCTGACAGGCACTGCACAGTGTCAAGGATCACTCCTAAAAGAAACAGGATTAATATTCATTCATCTTGAAGGAAACAGATTTGGCAATTAGTTCACCTGACCCTAGTGGAGATACCCAGGGGATGAAGCATGTTCCTGCACTGTTTCAGAAAGTCATATAAATCCCCAGGGAGAAGGAAAGCAGGAAACTGTTTGCCATATCGGGTTTGGAGGAGGCTTGCTGCTCTCAGGTCATGGAAGCTTTTAAGCCTTGAACATGCCCATAAACATGTATGGTTCAGTAGAAGTGGGGAGCTTTCCCTGCCAGACACTTAAGGAGTAGTTGCCTGACATTTATACTGGCCTTTTTTCGGCAGTCTCACCTCAGATTACAGTGGAAACATTTGTAAAGATTGCTTGTTCACTTGGTTTCAGCTATTTTAAAAGCCAATCAATGCTGCCATGTATTTTCCCACCTGTTTGTCCAAACTGTAACATTTTTACTTGTCGATTTCTACAGAATCTTGATTTTTACACTGCACAGCTGCTTCCCTGCTCCACCAGCTGATGTTCCTTGTCCTGCCTCAGCTCAGTGGGGAGAGGAGGCAAATGAGGATTTCTTGGAAAACTGCATTGTCATTTCGATCTAGGCACTAAACAAAGCCCAACACAAGCCAAATACAGGCTCAAAGGGATAGCTAAGAGAAGGATTTATTTCTAAATCTACTCCACAGCAAAAAACCCCATGAACTGAATACTTAAAACAGACTACAGCTGAATTCAGCAACTCCTTCCCATCCACATCCTTTGTATTAGGCTGTTTGTAGCAGAACCTTCACCAAGAAGTTTATATGGACTAGAGAGGCACCAGAGGCTTGGCAGAAGCGCTCTCCTCCATCCCTGAAGAGTGTGGAAGTGGGAAACACTGCTGCAACCTGGTCCTTTCCTCTCTCCCTCCTCCTCCCACTTGCTCACACTAGAAAAAAACCCTTCTGTAAGTGTGGACTAGAAGATTTTACCCCATAATGGCAGGGAAAGTTCCATCAGGTTTTGTGTCATCTATGGTTATTCCAATTGGAGACTCTTCATCCTCAATGATGAAGGAACCACAATAACCTAAGGGAAAAAACGCCAAGATGATTGTCAGAGAAACTTGTTGAGGATCACTGTTGCTGATAGTAATAAGCAAGGAAAGTTATGCGTAAAGGAATTGTACAGCAATTCCTTTGCTACCAGTAACACTTCATGTCTGCAGTGTCTCTGTAAGAGTTTCTTTTCTCTCTGACTCTGGGAAACTATGATTACAGACTTATAAAAACCTTTAAATCTCCGTTGTTACTTAACAAGAAATTTCTGTGGATTGCTGCGAGTCCCTTTGGCTTTCTCTTTTGGAGACAATAAACATTAAAAATAAATTGATCTAGTCAGACCTATGGTGACTCATTCCATGAGTAACTTTGACCAAAACAAAACCCAGTGTAATCACACCTGGTCACTACAGGCTCAAATTTACTCTCTTTTGATTTTGCTGGTGATAAGATTGTTAGGAATGGTGTTCCATAACAGTAATGCAGCAGAAACATGGGCTGTCTAATCTAGTGTCACATCAGGACATGTTTCAGATGAACATGCAAAAAATTTCATACAGAGAACAACATTTACACCTGATTGTATTCCTGTCTAATCTCAATGGCCAGTTTATGCCCTAAAACATGCAAAAATAATGTTACTTTGGTTAAGAAATATTCTCGCCACTCTCAGAACTCTTACAAAGGAAGTGGAAACTATTCTGTTCATACAAATAGTTCTGAATGTGGTACCAGTTAAAGCTGAGAAAAACATGACATTGCAGAGTGGAAAAAAAATATCTTGAGCTAAACAAAAAGCTAACCTACTTTTCCTAGTCCTCTGAGATATCAAGTCTGCAGAACAGAGGATTAAAACCAGGGAAAGGTCTTGCTTACACCTTAAGCTCTGCTTGTCATCTGCTGTAAATTCTCTTTAGCAGACCTAACTGTCCCTGGCAGGAGAAAAAGGGAGATGATGCTGCAGGGTCACTGTTTCTGTGCTCTGCAGGTTTCAGCAAGTTTTTCCAGGGAAATATTGCTTGTTCTCTTGGTCGTCCCACCTCAGCTAACAGCAATGAGATTTGGGATCCTATGTGGGTCTGGACTCATCTTTAGGACAAGGCATGCACTCAAGCTCAGAAAAGAGTTCTGCTCTCTAAGGAGCTCTACTTTGCACTTTTCTGTATGTTTTATTTTGGGGTTTTACCTATTTAACCCTACCTTGGATTTATTTTCTGATTGTTAGAGAGCAGAGCTTCAAAATTTGCACAGTTTAGGGTTCCCAAGTCCATCCCTTTCCCCACCTACCCTTCCTCCTCCAGAAGGCTTCCCTGTAGTACATCATGCATTTGATGACACTCCCCATAGGCAAACGCTGAATTAGCTGGTTCCTCTTTGGTGGCAGCTCTGGTTTGTAATGAATCTTTGTTGTCAGGATTGGAGGGATGGCACTGATCACATACTTGCCCTGAAATGCAGAACAAAGTCAGCACAAGGCGCTGCCTCACAGCAAGCTCGTCCCACAGGACAGGTTTGAAAGACACTCTCAAGAGCTGCAACAGCTTTCCCACACCTGACTCTGCTACGTGGCTTCCCCACACCCATATTTCCAGGTGACCAAAGTAATTCTGCCATTTCAGAAAAAAGAAGCTGGAAAAAACAGACCAGAGTTAAAACTTGCCTGGAGACAGGTGGGGAAATGGGACAAGAGAGATCTTATGGCCTAGGTAAAACTGCCTGTTATCACCCCCAGGAAAATATGACCCACATTTGTCCCAGTTATAAGATGCTAAAACAATTACATGGGTGCATATTCACAGGATGTTACTTCAGGACAAGGAATCAGCATAGAAGTAAAATCTTACTAAATGTATTAGAAATGTCTTTTTGTCTTTTTTATTATTTTTTTTTGCACTGCAAACCACAAACTTAGAGGCAAACGGGAAGGTTATTTTTCCTTCCTTTGAAATAGTCTCAGTGCAGAACTAAAACATAAAAATATATAAAGACATAAAAAGTTAAGGCAGACAAGTCAGAGTAATGACAGAAACCAAGTGGCAGAATGCCAAGAAGGGAGCCAGACATAAATAAATCTGTAAAGCAGGTTTCATGGAGTGTCAGCACAGTCCAAGGAATAGACACACACAAATGGGCACTTCCTGATTACATCTGGCTAAGAGCTACAGCAGACGTATTCCCCCACTAAATGCATACTCTACTTTTTTTCTGATCGAATTACCTCATATATCTCATGGTTTAGAGTCTCCACGAGGACATTATCACCTGTCTGATCGATACTGATCACAGGTCTCTCCAGTTTAACTCTGCCTTTGAGGCGTTCCATTATTTTCTCCGATATCTGACCAGAACCCCCTTTAAACTTCCTCTCCTAAAACAACAAGGAGAAAAGAAACACAAACAAAAAATCAACAGCATTTATCACAATGACATTCAATATGACTTCTGCTCACCATCACAAAATTCCAGGCCAAATCTTCAAGTCCTAAGGGTGCATAAAGACACCCAGACTTTCAGAAGAGTGAGGGTATAAACCTGAGCCTCAGTGGGGATTACTGACTAAACCACTTTTGCAGCGGCTTCCCTAATGAGCTAGCTTAAAGACTCTTTAAGCCTAGAGAACACACACATATAATGCAGGCATTCTAGCGAAAATAAACACATCACTTCATTCAAAACAGGTTTGGAGTATTTTACCCACCACGGTGCTACCAAAACCCTCAGGTGTGACAAAGGAACCAACTGCAGAGTGAAAGACTGCCAGCCCAGAAGCAAGACAGACCTTTAACTGGGTCTGATCTCAAGGTAATGAGCTTTCTCTGTCCCAGGGAAGACACAAAGACAGTGCTGGTGGCAAAAAGCACCATCTGTGACACACACTTCCCTGCAATGTCCATGCAGAGGGTCAGGGGAAGCACTAAACCTCTTTTATCTACCAGCCACCAGCATTGTGTCCAGCAGCTCACTTTTACATGTAAGATGCTGGTGCTGGCAGGGAGGGAAGGATCCACAACGTTTTGTGCTGAAAGACTGAAATGGCTGCCCAAGGAGGTTTTTTAAGGCTTCGCAGCTCTTGTCATTAGAGGCTTCAACACTAAAAAACACCCACGTTTCACTTTGAAGTGCACATGTTCTGAACTCTTGCGAACACCCAAATGTGCCAAGTAACCCAAAGAAAATAAATTGGCAAAAAAGCAACACAACTGCAACAACAGAACTGTGCTGAAGTGAATGCAGAAACCCAACTGTTTGAATAGTCCCAATTTATCTCAAAGCCTAGCTAATAAAATCCTCCATTAAACAGGGTTAGTTGAGAGGGCTGTACCACCCCAGGAGAACACGACTCTCTCTGGTGCCACACGCTCTCATCGCTTCATTAATTACAGGGTTTTGATGGGTACAGCACTCCACTTGCTCGTTACGGTTTCGAGAGAGGAGGAAGAAAAGGAGACATTTTGTACCTGGCCCCCATTGGTGATAGAGAAAATCCTGGATGTGCCCCCACACTGCCTCACATACCACAGGAACCAGAGAGCAGAGACTTCGTGAGGCTCAGAGGTGACGTTGACATTCACAAAGACCGTGGCGAAGTCTCTAACAGCTCTGCACAAGACACGGGAGCAGAAAGAGACAGTGAGAAAATATGAATTCCTGAGTGCTGTCAGGATTTTCTTTGTCATACTAAACAAGGGCTGCTTACCCAAGGTCAGAAAAGCCAAGGTGATTTGTATCTGTTTAGGTTTCCAGTCTGTAGTGAGACTGTTTGAATGGGTTTCTGCAAGCACCTCCCTCCTTCCCAAAGTATTTACCCATTTGAGTTTGAAATCCCACTGATTTCACCTTAGTTAAACAATGTCCCAGCTGCTATTCCTTTCATCAGAATAAATATTTTTCTCAGAACATTTTTGGTAATCCGTTAGTGAAACTTTTCTGCATTTTTCCTCCATGGGGAGCTCATCAGGCACATCAATTCCAAGGTCTGATGGGTCCTGAGGGACTGAAGTAGCCAGGCAGCCAAGACATTCCCCACCTCTCATGTCACGCTGCCGCACTGATCTTTGGTGAAATCAAGAATCAGACTGGGTAAATAACCCCGAGAGAGAAACGAAATTGGAAATCATTGCCATAAAAATAAGGAAAGGGTCACCTGTCTACCACAGTTAGTCCTCTGAACATAAACAGAGAAACAGCAGCAAGAACAGAGGATCTGGATATTCACATTTCTTGCATTTATGACCAGATTGTTAAGCAAATTGAGATCATTTTGCAAAGAAGGTAAAGGACTTTGACTCCGATGAAGTTTCATAAAACAACATGACTTTATAATCATCTGATAGAGGAAGGAACTTTGGAAGTTATCTGGGCTAAAATATGTAACTTATAAACTTTTATAGCCTCGTTTCCCTAAGTATGAAGTCCATTCACCCCTATTTCATTAGCCAGGATATGAAAACAGCCTGAACACAAGGACTCTCTGTGACAATCCTGAGAGCACCAAGACACTAAACAGTTGCAGCAGGTTTGGGCCTGTGAAATGTGAAAAAAGTCTCCAGGATCAGTAGATGCTGAGACAGGACAAACAAATCTTTTGTAATCTTGGCCTGAGTCATACAGAAAATGCTGAGGAAAGAGCTTTTCTGTTTAAGCACTGTTTTTTAACTGTGTGTAGAAAAATGTGGCTTGGCTTGAAGATTTAAAATAGGTTTTTACTGAGTTTTTGAATGTGTTTCAGCTGAGCACATCCATTCAAACTGGATGTTTTACTGACAACACCACTGGCAGTAGAAGCTGCCCAGCAGAGCAGCCTGTTAAAGGAGGGATCACGATAAACCCAGCTCTGCTTATGCTCCACCAGCTCCCTGACTGAGAGGAGCAGTAAAAACTGGAAGAGTAAGCGTCAGTGCACTTGCAACAGTAGTTCAAAGCAACCAAGTTTGCAGGCAAAAGGCTCATAAAGGTAATTGCAAAGAAAACTGCAATGCCACACAGAGCACGGGCAAGTCCAAATGGCTGTACAGCACAGCCCATGGAGCTGGAGCAAGACCTAAACCACAAAAATGAATTTCAAATGGAAAGTTTTGGTCAGGAAGCTGCAGGCACAGCACTAAACTGCACCAGAATGAAAGGGCAAACAGAGCACAGCCACACAAATAAAAGACACTGAATAAGAGGAAGGAGAGTGTTACAGAACAGCACAGGGGCTGGCACGGCAAGTGGGGACATGAGTGCTCATACAAGCACACTTCTCTCTGCCTGATAAAAAGGATTTGATTGAAGAGGGAAAGGAAAGAAAGAGAATTTCCAGTTGTTGTCACCTCAATTTATTGAACATTGTTCCTTTTTCGTATTTGTACAGTGTGGTCCCTCACAGAAAACACATCAGTCATTTATAGATGATACAAAGCCTTGAGCCCTCTTCCTACCAACTGCTGTTGATGTTGTGCTAGACCTGCTACTCCCAGACAAGGAGGACCTGTGGGATGATGCAGAGGTGAAGGGCAGCCTTGGCTGCAGTGGAGACTGTGGAGTTTAAGATCCTGAGAGGAGTAAGGCCAACAGCAGAACTGCAGCTCTGGAATTTGGAAGGGCAGATTTCATCCTCCTCGAGGGCCTGAATGTCAGCGTCTCAAGGAAACTGTCCTGCAGGGCAAAGAGCCCCAGGAGAGCTGGCTGGAGCTCAGTGCTCCAATGGTTTGAAGTGAAAGGATGGTGGGAAGAGGCCACCCCACCACTGCTGTGTGCAGGGAGCTGCTGAAGCAAAGCCCAGGCTCCCCCAGCACCTTTGATGCCACCTATCAGCCAACCAAACCCCGTCTCAAACACCTCCTGATCTGTACTCAGCTGTGCCACAGAATCTGCCAAAAAGCCATTATTATTCCGCAGCTGGAATTTCAAAGTGGATAAAGATTTACGTACTTGGTCCAGCAAATCTTGTTTATCAGCTCTTTCATGGTCATCTTGTCCCATTCTTCAGCATGTGGAGCATCCCATGGTGCATCAACAGGAATCTGGAGACAGAGGTGAAATATCCCAGAAATGATTCAGTACTTCACCATTGCCTGGTCACAGCTAGTTAGTAGCACAGAGATAATTGATATGTTGGCCAGGAGTTACTTTTGTCCCCTGCACATGGATATAAATTTGGGACATATTCACTAAATGGAATAGCTTCCATTCATACCTTTGGGCACTAATTGACCACCAAATCTGTCTGTGTCTAACTCATGAACTAGATCCTTTTGTTGGGGCTCATCTGGCCTTTATTGTCCAGAAGTGATTCCAATTTAGTTGTCTTGGTGTCCTCTAAAAGCTGAAGGGAAGTGCTTTTTTTCAGTCAGTTCCAAGACAGGGATCCAAAGGCCCCCATGTCTCTCTGCTAATTGCAGAGTGAGAAAAAAATGCCTAAATACTACTGAAATATTTTTAGACAGGTAAATTCTTAATAATAATTCTGTGCATGTAAGTAACATGTGGAGAACACTACCATATCCCTAAATCTTTTAAAAATGTACTACTTGACAAAAAAAGGTATAGTATCACACACAAATTTGATTCTGCAAAACTACATAAAACCAACGAAATTTGCAGGAGTACAGTGAGTTATGCTTGAAGGTTCTGGCAAGGTAAAGGCCTTGGTTTGTTGCTAGATTATATGGCAACTGATGAATATTTGAAAGACAGTATAATGCTCCAGGGGCTGAAGTTGTACTGATTATGTTTTGAATTTTAAAAATGAAGTTACTGTGAAGTCAAACTGGAGCCCAGCTTAGGCAGCTACAAAAAAAAAAAAAAAAAAAAAAGGATTCATCTTTACTCAAAATGCTGTCACAAGGGAAGGGAAAAAAAAATCCTTCTAATCTTCCAGCTCATGGAATGGGTTTTCCTGTCATGAAAAAATACTTACACCGAGTTCAATCTCATTTTTTTCAGATGTCTTAGACATCTCCAGATCTTTTTGTCTCCTCTCATAGAATCATAGATTAGTTTGGGTTGGAAGGGACCTTTAAAAGTCATCTAGTCCACCCCCCCTCAGTGAGGAAAATCTGTTATTTCTGACAGTTCCTGGGCAATACAGGAATCTTTCCTGATTGATGCTTCCTTTCTGTTTTGTTTTTTTGTTGAGGGTTTTTTTTTTAATATTAAAGAAGCAATAAAAAACCCTGCCAGAAACAAAACAAAACCAAACCTGATTTATTCATGGTGACATGAAGATTGTAGGAAACACACAATTTTCACAGCCTACCTCTTTTCCCATCTTGTCCATGGTTCTCCAGAAGTTGTTGTAATCCAGATAAACCAAGGGATTCCATGTTGAAGGGCAAATTCCTGTGAAATTTCGTGACTTTCCCTGAAATGCACATAAAATCGTGAACAACTGAAGTACAACAGAGCCTATCTTCATTACTCAAGAGCACAAAATTCTCAAAGTCATCACATGGTTGGCCTTTTTCCCCAAAAGGCCTGGAGGCCTGGTTGAGTTTTTGGCTTTTTCTTTTTTTTTTTTTTTTCCCTGCATATGCATGCAAGCAATGGAATGCATGTAGCTAAGTAGGAGGGATAAAAACAGCTGGGCTGGCATTAAAAAGGACATTAACACCTTTTTATATTTATTATTCTGAAGGCATGGGGAGGGATACATTTGTTCTTAGTAAACTGTCGAATTCTGGACTAAGGAGACTCAAGCCACGGCCAAAGGAGTAAAATTCCTTGTTCCTAAGCATCCTTCATTATTACATTTAAATGAATCTACTATTTGCCTGCCTGCTGAAATGTGCATCCTGAAATTTCCATGGGTCTAAAATTGAATGCATTTTAAACTATTTCAGCACTTTTATGGTACACCTCACTTAAAAAGCAAACATACCTCTTTATTATTCCATGGAAGAAAATCATTAAAAAAAACTGAGAAGGAAGTTTTTGGCTGCAGGAAGACAAATATATACACTTGCAAAAATGGTGTCAGTACTTACAATGAGTGTGACACACAGCTGCAGCAGAGGCTGAAACTGTTATTATCTGAAACCAACTGTTTCAGATAATCCTGTGATATAATGATAAGAGAAACAATCTAACAGCAGCTGCTTCTTTGTGATAACTTTAATCTGAACGAGGATGGGATGAGCAGGTAACATTTGCTGTTATTACATTGCTTTGAACCTTCCCGCAGGTAAGTCAGGGGCGAGTTTCTCATCAGACCTCTCTGATGTGTCAGAAGTTTGTGTGAGGATGCACGGAGCACACTGACCAGGACAGGTGGGAGCTGTGGTGCTAAAGCAGTTTGCAACCTGCTTTTCAGTGCCATGGACCCTGTGCCAGCCCATCACACCTGGCAGGTGGGAGCCACAGACCAAGAGAGAGGTGTAAATTCAGGAGATGGGGACCCAGGGACAGAGGACACAAAGCAGGAGCCAAACACGCCTTCCTCACACCTGGCGAGAGAGAATTTATTGATCTTCTCCACTGATAACTGTGTGTTTGCGTGTAAATACATCTGAGTTTCTGATATTCTGCAGAATATTTTTCTCCGCAAAGATCACAACAAAGATAAAAGCTGCAAGACAAACCTCAGAGATCACAGTGAGCTTTCAGACTTGGCAAAAACAGTAAAATACTGAAATTCCTACCCTTTGGTCAACTTTTGTCAACCCCAGGACAGGTACAGAAGGGGAGGCAAATGCGTGTGGGTGAGGGACCACAGCAAGGCTTGGCTGTCCCTGCTTGGTCCTCTCTGTTCAGAGCAGGGCTCCAGGGGTGCCCCAGCTCTGGAGCCCCTCAGGTCACTCTGTGCTGTCCCTCCTCACCCTCTCCAGTGAGGGCAGCAGCAAAGCCACTCCCCTGCTCCATCTAGACTCAATAATTTATGCTCTGGGCCAAGCAAAGCACCAGGCTGTGATCTCAGCACTCAGCTCAACCTGAGATCCAAGTGTTTGATGTTCTGGGTTCTTTTTAAATTTTCCAACAAATGTTGTGCTTTCAAGTCACCAGGAGGTGGTTGGTTACCTCTGGATTTCTGGGTGTGCAATCTCAATCTTGTGCACCACATACTTCTTTTCCCCTCTTTTATCCCTGTTTTGTTCTTTTTCAGAGACTTACACTGGAGGAAGGTGGCGGGGGAGATGCTGCTCCAGCCTGCTCCAGGTGCACACATGCATGCAGAACATTTCTGCCATGGCAAGAGCAGAGAAAATGCTCTTGTGAACTACCAGCAGGGGAATCCTTCAAACAACACTGCCTCTTCCTTTCCCTTGAGGACAATTTCTCACTGCCAGGCTGGAGCACTGTGCTCAGCCACAGAAAAGAGGGCCAAACAATGTATGCAAAGGGTTATACTGCATCCTACAGCTTCCACTGCCATAAACTAACGCTGTGTCACAGCAGGAAACACTGATACCAAAAGGTAATATCCTACCAGTCATTTTATTCTTATTGCACAACATTTTGCTTTTCTAAAAGATCAGCAAACACTGCTTCTCAAAATTCATTTATTGCTAGTTTTTGTATTCTGGTTGGGAACACAGGTGCCATCCACATCCCTTCCTCAATGTGCTTTAACCCCAATAATTCTGCCCTACAGCAGAGATGAGGTGCAATGCTGTCAGGCCACCCAAACCTCGGTGAGGAGAAGTTATTACTGCACTTCTCTCACATTGACACAGCAAGAGGGCAAAGGGAAAAGATAAACCTGTGTCCAATCAGGAGGGGCAGCAAAAAGTTCCCAGTTTTACACTGTTCAGTGACACCTCTTCTCACAAGGCTTTCTGATAAGTAACTTGCTGTAACTTGCAAACAGCTTTCCCATCCTTTGCTTACTTAGCTTAAAGCAAGAAGCAAATTAACTTTCTCTTTAAAAAGAAAGTTAAAAAAAAGTAACTTCTTCTAAGGCTCCTCTCCTCCTCTTGCTTTCAGCCAAACCTATTCTTTTTATTGCTGGAAACAACAGCCCCAGAAAAGTCTCTCTCAGAAACTCTATGATGACATTTGCATTAAAACTGCTTTTCAAACCCCCACCATAAACTCTACCAAGTCCAAGAGCTACAGGCTGAGAAACTCCCAGACTGTCCTGATTGCTGCAGACAGGGCAGTTGGTGACAGAACTTGCCCACTGCCTGGCTATCCAGTATTTCTCTCCATCTCTATACTACATTTCCACCCGGACTACATTCCATACATTTCTTTTCCATCTCTGTACTAGCTGTAGACCATCATGACCACAAACTCTTCAGGGCTGATACAGAAATCTTACAGAAATCTTGGCAGTGGATATGACACATATCACACTGGATATTCACTCATCTGCTCCTTGAAAAAAAGAATTCCTTTTATTGCTGATCTGAAAATATTATAATCCAAACATCTTTGGTCAATGGCATAGCCCAGGGACATCAATGGGAATACCTGTTTCATCCCCTGAGAACTATGAAATGCCAATTGATAATTAAAAGTCTGAAGTTGCATCACTTGTTGCTCTCTTCTACATTACAACTTCAGTAATATTGGAGTCCAACGGCAGGAAAAGCTGGAAAAATACAGCAGTGCTAACAGGCCTGGAAGGGCTAAGACTGAATTCAGAGAGGCTGAAATAGTTCACAGACACAGTGACCCCTTGTGCAGCAGGGATCTACCTACCAGACATGGGATCAGAGGAAAGCCCAGCTCTAGCAAATTCCAGGAAAGAAATTCGCATTTCCCGTCAGGGAGCACGAGCCCAGCAGCCTTGGACACATCAATCTTCCAGCTTTCTCCCTGGCACAAGTACCTCCACAGCAGGGAGTAAATCCAGCCCAAGTGAGCTGGGGCTGGTACGTTATTAATTTGGTTTTAATATTGTCTCCCTGCTAAGCAGAGGAGCTCTGGCTGCGTGTTTCACAGAGGAGCTCACTGCAAACAGGCAAGACCTTGCAATATTCCATTTTTAAACAAGTTTATAGCGTTCTGGACATATTATTTTCAGAACTACTGTTTTCTTAACTGAAAGGCAAATAGCCTACTGGCTTGGTTCCCACGCTAACACAGGGCTGCTTGACTGGCCCACAGAGTTTATCTAACTCTTTTTTTCATTTCCTGGTGTGTTGAGTAGTTTCCTGCAGACCTCAGATCTGTGTCCTGCTGCCTGCTTGGATTAGTTACCCCCCAGCAATCCAAAGAAAACAAGATCCTCAGGCACCATCCCTGGTGGTTAGAAGGAAGGCAGTGAGAGATGTGCTCTGCAAGGTCCCTTCCCTGCTCAGGGCTATGCTGGGGCTTGCAGCCAAAACCACAGGAATTAACCCCAAGCTGTGACACCACCCCAGGTTTCACATCATGCCAGAGGAGCAATTTTGCCAGTCTTGAGACAGGCAATTCTGTCTGCTGCCCACTGTGCCAGGGACAGACAGGGCACACATCAGAAAGCACAGGGGAGCATCCCCCACGCACCAGAGCAGGGGCTGTTCCTGCCTTGGGCTGAGCACAGCATACACAGAGCAGCAGCTCCCCATGGTGGGATCCTGCAGGTGAGAATCCTCCCCTGATCCCCGCCTCCAGCAGGTCTAGCCCTGGGAGCTCTGAAGTGCCTGGGACTGTCTGATCCCTGTGGCTGAATAGCAAGTTTATGGTGATGGGCAGAGTCTTGGTCACAGACCCACCTGCTGCACCCTGAGCTCTTCATCTAAAGGCAGGATGAAGGAAACAAAAAATTAGATGGAAAGTGTGAAGCATTGTATAGAAATGTTCATATTTTGTCAAGAGTTTCCTTTCTTGCTCTGAAAATCATAATTCCTGATTAAGTAATATTATATATCCTGAAGCTGCATGCTGCTGCCAGATATTGGAGGAGAGCAGTCATATGAGAAGGTTAATATCACACCAAGGTCCCAATGCCCTTACTTCTAGGGTCTTCTCCTAAAAAGCTGAGAACAACATAGAGCTTTGAGGACCTCTGTGAAAACAAAAAGCTGTCTGCCTCTTCAGGGAAGGGAGAACTCCAGCACATCTGTCCAAAACATTCTTACTGAATTATGGGACAGTAACCACAGAGAAATTTAACTGGAAAGAAAGTCTGGGGCTCACTACAGTTTTAAGTTACAGATTTACAAGGATAGAACTCTAAAAAAATTCCTGATTGACACCAAAGGAGTCCATGTTACCATGCTAACTGATAGGAAAGAAAGAACAAATAAAAAAAAAGATAAACAATAGTTACATATTTGGATTTTCAGATAAATTGTAACTACAGAGGAAACCTGCACCAGTGAAGCAACTTGGTTATTAAAGCTTGCAGTACATGGAATTTTTCCACACACATATGGGAAAAATTCCTGTCAGAGAAAAGAATCTCATTAAATCCCTCTGGGGATTTTCACTTTCCCTTGGCTGCTTCCACCGCTCGGATAAACCATCTTCCCACTTTCTCCTAACTCAATCAAAGCAGTATTCTGGAAATCTTCAGAAAAAGCCAAGATGAACTGATTGTTACGGTAAACAAAAAACCAAAAATCTCCTAATCCAAGGGTGCTGGGGATTACATGCAGATCAGTACTGCCACAAACACATCTAAAGCTGTGCTTAGCCACTGCTCAAAACACTTCCTCTGACTTCTGACAAAACCACAAAACACTGCAGACTTTGGAGAAAGCTCTTGGGAGGAGACCTTCCCGTCTGGCCCTGGCTACACATTTCTGCACAGCCACCAGCTGACAGAAACAACGGCTGAGACACAAGGGGAGAAGCTTCAGTGGGACCTCTCAAAGCTGAAAGACAGCAGCTGGCCCATGGCTGATGGTATATTAGCCCAAGAAGCTGAAAACATCCATCTTTCAGAATAATATTTAATTTCTGGTGGATATGATCCTTTAATATCCAATAACCTCTTTGCTAACACTTCCTGCCATCTAGGAAATACCATAGATGTTCGTGTTCCTAGAGCATCTTCAATGAACATGAGGGGTGCATCTACAGCTGGGAGAGCACTGAGCAGCCCAACCAACAGCCAGGACTGCACAGTTAGTTTATTAAACAGAGTTTAATAACATCCTCTAGAAGCAGAATGTAAGAGAGGGTTCAACAACACGTCCCTAAATCAAAGGGCATGGTGACTGCACCATGTCTCAGGGAAAAAGAAAGGAGAAAAAGCTGTGGAAAACCTTAGGAAAAGAAAACAGAAGAAAAAGGCCACAATTCGTGGGGAGAGGATGTGGGAGAAATGAGACCTACAGGAAGAAAAGCATTACTATTATTCATCCAGTGCCTAAATCTGGGAGACCTTAAAGCCCCTTTGCTGTCACCCTGGTCCAACAACTACAGCTCCCTTGGGACCCTGATTAGCTCAGCAGGGTCCAGAATGATCCACAGCCTGTGATCCAGCTGAATAGCTCATAATGCTGCCTCTTGCTTAGAAACATGCTCTCACTTCAAAGAAAACTTACAAAATTACATGGTCATTAGCAGGGATGTGCATAATGCAGTGTGGGACAATAAAAAGCTGCAGCTTTGGTATCAAAATGGATTAAGGGCTCCAAGTAATGTAGCCCATTAGAGCCTTTTATTTAACATAAAGAAGATAAGTGCCTTTTAGGATGCTAAGAGATTCATGCTTGAGCTTAAATTAGAGTGGGACAAGCATTCCGCTGGTACAAACCAGCCCATCCCTCTTGCTGTAGAATTACATCCATTTTGCATGAGGAGGTGACAAACAACTTTTTTAGTATTATGGAGTGGCTGTGCAATTATTTAAGATGTGCCTGTTTTATGAGCATGGCATCAATCTGCCCAATAAGGAGTGCTTGCAGAAGCAGATGGTAAAACCTTGCAGTGTGAACACATTGCTCTAATTCTTAGGAAAAAAAAAAGTGGGAAGGTAACAGAAATTAAACCAATTAAGGATCCATCACACAGGCTGGCTTGCCTTCATCAAGTATGTCAAGTCTGACTCATATACACTTCAGGTCTGGTTCTGCCTGAGTCTGTTAAGTACCAAACCTAAAGAATATTAATAAAAAAAATCTGGAAGTGATGGTTTTTGCCAAGTAAAATAGTTTGAGTTATGGATACACAGTCACATCTCACACCTATGAATCTTAGGCCTTTCTTTGTCCTCCATGCTGCTCTCACTCTGCACTGGTTTTGTCAGTAGATCCTGGGTAGGACCTGTGCAAAAAATCAGTGGGCTAAAGGTCTGGGACAAGGGCTGGAAATCTCTGAAGACAGATTTCTTTCCTGTCCACTTCAGTCACACCAGTACCTGCTCCAGAGTGACCACCTGGACTCCTGCTGCCCCACAGCTCAGAGGCGAAGTTTATGGTGAGCCTTCGGAGGGGCTTATGGGAACCCCAGGGTCTCCGATTAGGTGATTAACTTCCAGACATGCATTTGTGAGTCAGATGAATCCCACTCTACATGACAGGGAGAGGTCTCATGTGAATCCAGTCATGTGGGGTAAATAAATATATGATCCTGCTCCCAGGCTAGCCCCATAACACTGTTGTCCAGTATCATCAGTCAACACTGCCCATCAATGCTATTACTTTTTACATTTAAATTTGGCTTTTATTTCACAACAAGTATTTCCTAAACTTCAGGCAAAACTTCTTTGGAGGGTATGTTCAAGGACAATGTGCCAGGTGCATCCCAAATTTTTTAGCTGCTGTCAGCTGCCTTTTCTGAACACTTTTTAAAAAGAAAATAAGAACCATTTGTCCCACTCCCAGTAAGTTAAAACAGAATAACAACACTTCCAACAGGTGCTTTCCAGATTACTAAGGGTGAGCTTTAAATGAAACCCTCTTGATGGCTGTCAGTAATTTCCAAATTTCGGTGCTTCCTTTGGGTACCTCAGCCTGGAAATGTAATACTTACCCCCTTGTGATGGAACATATGGCCCTCGACATTCACTTTGTAGGTCTCCACACCCAGCTCCTTTGCCAGCCGAAGAATTCTGTTCTGGGTAGGTCCCACGTATGATCCACCAACATCTACATAATTCACTTTGTCGTTCTGTGAAAAACAATGCAGGAGTCAGAAGCTGTGCAGGAAGCTCCTCAACACAAACATCTGGAAGCAGAAAGAATTATTCCACAGTGAATGTGTATGGAATGTATGTGCACTACATTCAGGAGGAATTTCTTCACAGAATGGGTTGTCAAGCATTGGAATGGGCTGTCCAGGGAGGATGGTGGAGTCACCACCCCTGGAGCTGTTCAAGGAAATCCCGTTACTTTTCTTGTCACTGCAAAACATTTCTGCAGTTGGAACCACCTCCAGCACCAAGGATTCTTTCCTGGACACCTGCTTAGACTCCATGCTGCAGGTGCTGAGCACTGCACTGCAGTTTTTCTGGAGATTCATCTCCTTTCTAGCACTGCACCCCCCAACTCCAGCCTGCTGCAGTCTGGGCAGGGCCCCCCAGCCATGCCTGCCATGAAAGGTGTTCACTGCACCCCTCAGACCAGCACCACGCTCACCTGGGAAGTGGGAGGAAAGCAGAAGGTTTCAGGGAAGCACACGATTACAGCAGGCTGATCTCCCAGGACAGTAACTCTTTTCAACGCTGTTTATAGTGAGTATTTTAAGCCTGGCATGCTCAGTGTCACAGCAGGATGGTGTTTATGCTCTGTGTTTCACACACAATGATTTCTGCTGGAACACCACTGTTTGTCTCTGGCTCCCCAGCAATGGCACCTGACACAATTCCCCCCTCCCTCCTGCCCAGGGTGGGAAGCAGAGGTAATGTCTGTGTTACATTACCCTGTGCCACAAGTGACTCTTCATTTCTTTTACTTTCTTTTCTAATGGCAATCAAGGTGCAGCTTGTTTTTGAAGCAGGAGTGTTATTTCAGATAATTTTATGACATTTTAAAACATATGTCTGAGCCATAATGATGTCTGGTTCTGCTCAGGCTGCTTCTTACAGGGCTCTAAGTTATCATGCTGTTACAGTATGCCAAGGGAGGTGGGAAAGAGAGGAGAAACGCTCTGACACGCATAGTCCCAGATTATAGTATTGCTGTCCAGGGAGGATTATTGACATCTAGGCAGACAATATTCATTTTTCCCTCATCTACCAAGCCAGTCACTGCACCTTAGAAGGCTGACAAGCATGAATTCCTCTTGGTGAACTCACGATGACTGATGACTTTTGGATTAGTTGCTCTGTCAGCTTCTGAGGGACCGAATTGAAGCTGTAGCTCCCTGGGTCAAAGTAATTGTAGTGACACCTGTCACATCGTAGACCAGCACAAGGGAGAGTCCATATCCCATGAAGCACTTACCCTGATCGTGAATGTCCTTCCTCCAACTCTGTCCCGGGCCTCAAGGACCACCACGCTGACCCCGGCCTCAGACAGCAATTTGGCAGCTGATAAACCTATCACAAGAAGAGAAAGTGCATTAAAGCAAGTGGCAGCAATCAGCCACATCAATGGTCAAAACCTGAACCAAAGCTTGAAGGTCAGAGATTTCAATGGGCTGTTCTCAAAAATCCCTGAGAGATGTTAGGAACTTTTCATGGTGTCTCACCACAGAAATCTTGTGGCTGCTGCTTAGTTGCATGGCATAACCACTCACAGCATTCTCAGACTGAAATTTCCTCCTTGGGTTGGAATTTTGGCTTTTTAAAACCAGCAAAACCTCAATTATTAAGGGACAGGCACACACTTTATTCTTCATTTGTGCAAAATGGAAAGGCAGCACCCAGCTTGTGGGACTTGCAGCTCTACAGTGACATCAATAATGTTGCACAAGGTAAAATTCCAATTCCTTCTCTCCCAACTGTCTGCTCCACTGCTGTCCCTTGTCCTCATCCTCACGCAGAAGGAAAGTCTGCTTCACTGTCAGGATTCATTGTCAGCAGTGGAGTTTGACCATGACAATCAAACAGGCTGCATGCAGATACTTTATAAAAGGAATTATGGTCTCAGCAAAAATCATCTAATTATGGGACTTTGCGATGGAGCCACGAGAGACAACTGAAAATTCAATAGGACAGGAGACCTCTTTGCTTCTGACAGATGTGAGCTGAAATTGTAAAAAGCAATCATGAGCTGGTGAAATCAGATTATCCCCCTGCCCTGCAGGCCAATTTGGCACTGAAGCATTGTTTCTTTGGACTTGTTTCCCCTCCTTAAGTACACGAAAGGCAGCCTTATTGATCAGAACTTCCAAGATGCCCTGCAGGCAGGAGTAACGACATTACACTCATGTTTATTACACTTCCTTGAAATGTGATTAAAATCAACTGCTTGTGAGCCTACAAAGAACGCAAAGACTAGGGGACAGGAATCATTCTGGGAAGAGTTAAATGTACTCCTCTACTCTAAGGACAATTCACAATTGACCATAAACCTCTGTGCATATAATCTTTTAATGGGAAAGTGGAACACCATTCACTGGAAACCAGAACTGAGGAAGTTCAAATGTCTTACATAGGCAGAAATTATACAAATAATTTTCATAGTCACCTAAAAATAACTTTACATCCTTGCACAATATTCTTCAGATTGCTGCTGGAGCAGAAGCATATTTAATTCTTCCATCTATGTAATATTCTAATTTTTTTAATTGCAAGCCGTTTTTCAGCGGAGTGGATATCTTATAAATCGATCTAATTTATTTCCGTGATAATTTTTTTCCTCCATGAAACTCTAGAAACAATTTTTTTTCTAGCTAATTCTTTAATCCATTAAGTGATGGTGTTATCTTCCTCCTCAACATAAACATAGAAGACAAATCTATGATGTTGAAAACACAAACTGCAATATTTTCTTACAAACACGTAATTTTTTATATGCAGAAAAATGAGATTTCAAAATATACAGCAGATTTGTCACAAAATACTGGTTATCCTACATGCATAAAATAAAAGGCTGAATTCTCCATTCTGTGTAAATACCACTGGACACTCAGGCATGAGTGGGTAATTCTTTTGTAAGAAAGTTTACTGTAGATATACATGCCTTGAAAAAATTGAACATGGAGCCATGAAAAGTCCAGCCTAAATATGAAAAAAAAATTAATTATAAATCTTTGGTGCCTAAGACCATAATTTCATGCTGAATACGACAGCTCTATTCCTGCCACAGTTGTTTACGAAGAATAATGGCTGCACCGGCCTGAGTTGGAACTTAAGCTTCCTACTGGATCATAGCTTAATGATGTGATATATCCAAATAAAGAAGGACTGCTAAGGGATGAAGAAGGTATTGTAATGTGACCGAGGCTCTCTAACCTGTTTGCCCATTAAACTCCTTGTACTCCAGACTTACAGGTGAAGTTTCATTATTGTTAACCCAGGGGTCATCTGAGACACTGGTCCAAAAAAGAAAAAGGCTTTGGAGCTATACAGACTGGGAAAGAGCAAAGAAATACATTGGGACAGCAATGGGAACTGGGAGAGGGCATGACTCACAAGTAAAAACAATACAAAATATGTTTATTTAAGATTACTACTACACCTTTATTTGCTTAAAGCATGGAAACTATTTTCTTTCAAAACAGAGGCCTTGGAACAACTCTGTAGCTGTCTGTTGGACCAAACTCTTCAGCTCCATCCTGGTGAGACTGAAGTGCACCAGGTTCGGGTGCTTCCACAGGTTTGTCTGAGGCATCCCACAGGTCATAAAGCCCCTGTGCTTTTTATACACAATTAACCTCTGAACAGACTGCATATTTACCCTTCATCTTTGCCATAACTTGAATTTTCAAGACTTTTGTTGCTGTTTCAGTATCCTGGACAGGACTGGACACCAGACAGTGACCATTTGATCAGCAGACTGAGAATGAGGGAGGAAGGAACGAGACCTTCTCCCTTCCTGCTCCTTATCCCAGCTCCCCTCAGGCTGCACGGAGCTATCCTCTCACTTCCTCCCCAGCATCTCCATCCCAGACAACTCTGCGCACCTTCAGGAACTGCCAAGGGGGAGAGCACAAGCTGTGGGTGTCCCATCCTTGGGAGTTCAAGCCCAGGTTGGCTGGGGCTCTGAGCAACCTGGTCTGGTGGGAGATGTCTCTGCCCATGGCAGGGGTTGGAACAAGATGGGCTTTAAGGTCCCTTCCACCCCAAACCATTCCTTCCAGGCGCACTATTCCAGGCCAAACGGAGCACTGCGCTCAGGGCTCAGAGCAGGCAATCAAAGCACTCCAGTGTCTCTTGGTGTGACTGCAGTGCAGACACTCCTGTGGCTGCAACGCCTCCTCCAAGTGCAGCCTTGAGATAAAGCTGCAAACTGCCCCAAACCCCTGGCCACGCTCCTTCCAGATATCCCTAATTCCATGAATTACAAATACACTGCTCACCTCAGCAAGCAGGAAGGAGCCTGCCAAAGCCATGCCTCATTCGCAGCGTCTGGCTGTGGAAATTCACTTATCGTTAAATGAGAACAAACAAGGCGAGACGCCCTCCACAAGGGTTTCTATGGAAATCTCCCAAGCAGCTCCCCTCCTCTGAAGATGCCATGCAGGAAAGCTCTGTTCCTATTGATTTTGCAGCGCTATTAAGGGCTCAGAATTGCTGCTGCTACAGATCATACTGTGGCTGCTTTCATGCCAGAAAATTGTCATAATCCTACCACAAGAAAAGCACTTTCAAGTGCATCAAAACACTGGATATACAGTTAAAAAAAAAGAAAACAAAGAAGAAAAAAGAAAAGAAACTAAGGTGAATTGATGTCAATCTGCAGGCTACAAAACACACTCCATGACTGAAACATAAAGATGCTGAACAAAACTGAATTTTGTGATACAACAAAGACCATCTCTACCTCATAGGAAAGAAAGGTTCAACTCCACAGGTAGTGAACAACACTGGGACTTAAGAGACTCGACCTTGATTCCCACAGGAGTCCTGTAATGTGGAAAATTATTCCCTATTTTGTAGAGAAGTGTTTATAAGGGTAGATTTATGAGAATAATTCCAAGTTGCCTCAATACTGGAGTTGATACAGGGCATATGAGCAGATATGAGTTCTGTAGCATAAACAGTGAGAGTTTGAAAAAGTTACTTTATTGGGAATATGCTAGTGATTCTATGCCAGCAGTACAGAGTTATACTTTTCAAAATCTAGGCTCTGTAAATCCACAATATCAATCAGATTAGCTGATACAACGCTGATTGGCTGATACTGCTCCTTTGAACAGACGCAAAAATCACCAGGAACTTTCCCACAGACAGCAGCTCTCTCATGGTGTGTGCTGAACATCTCCAAAACACTCAGGGGCAGTAAGGGGGAGTGAGGACAGGCTGATACCATTAAATTTTAACCTTCCAAACTGAGGCCACTCTGAATGTGCCACATGGAGCACACTAAACACAGGCAGAGAAACTCACCTGAGAAGGAAACTGCTGTTTTTCCAGATGCGTTGTTTGCCTACTTGGTAACTTATTTGACAAAACGCATTGGCCTTTTATGAATCCACTGTCAGGTTTAAAGTGTACCAAAACCAAGCTATTAAAGCGTTCCTGCATAAAATCCTTGTTAATCCATCCTACTGTACATTCTACATCATGATAAAGATGATTAACTCATTACTGTAGTGTTCTAGCAGGCTTTAATTGAGGAAATGGGGAAAAATTTTCCTGCAAAATCCCTAAATTTTTCTGATCTTAAGCGGAGAAATAATTTCAAGACTTTTCTTTCTCATTATTGTAATACACATCAGTAAAATAAGAGAATTGGCACTATATCATTATTAAAGTTCAATGTAATGGCATCCTAATGCTGTGATTATTTTTACTGTTTCACTGATGGAAAACCTAACTTTTTCTAAACAGAACTGAGTCATTAAATCTGGCAACAACCACCTTAGAATTAGCTCTCGTTTTTCCAGCTAGAAATCCCTTTGGCAAGCAAAAACGAACCTGTCAATGAGACATGCAAAACATTTCTGCCATGACCATAGGATAAAATCTCCCTTCCCCACCTCTTAATTCTTCTCCTGTGGCCTGGATTATCCTTTCAATGGAATTTTTGTGTACATCACAGCATTTATTTGAGTTTGAAAACACAGTTAAAATGTGCTCAGTTACATCAGATTGACCAGAGAAGCCACTAATGGGCAAAAACACACAGAAAGCTGAGAATGAAAGAACTGTTCCTTTCACAGACTAAGGATTTGAAGATTTTAAATTGCCACTGAAAATATTAAAAAAAAAGCCCCAACAATGCTATTAATTCAGTAACAGCATCTTAAATTCACATAAAACAGCAAGAATGCACAATGTGGATCACAAGTCTACATTTATTTCTGCTTCAGTGTTGCCTAATACCATAATATCACTAATTTTGTCCTTGTTAGAAACTGTGTTTTATCTTTTCCTTCTTGTAGAATACTTCATACAGAGATTGAGTTTATGTATTTTGTCATTTTCAGGTAACTGTATTTAATTTCTTTTTCATAATTTCTTTTCCCTTATAGGGAAAAAGAATCCACTTGATTCAGCAGAGATCTTAACCAAAAGAGAATAAACATTTTTTATTACAGAGTACATTGTCCAAATGAGACCAAGCCACTTACTGGTCTCAATGGCACCACTGTCTCAATGCTTTCTACAGATGCAGGCCCTGTTCTGAAGGGCACAAAGAGAGTTTCTCATGGACAATGTTAACAGAACTACAGTGGGCAGAAGAGGGAATTCTACCCCAAGGACGAAACAACTCCTCCGCACACACCCACTGGGATTTTCATGTCCACAGCTTCTTGCAGTAAACATTCCTTCCCCAAAGTAATGCCCTGCCCCAAAACAATGGCAGAAAAACGTTAAGGAGTATAAGCACAGTGCTGGAAATGCAGCATCTTCCCTCCCATTACACATTAAAATGAGAGTTAAAGTGATGACAGTTTGATACCAGCTAGTAATGGAAGCATCCAAAGTAATTACACACATTTCATAGCTGCTGAAAATTTTTTTAGTCAGTGTTGTGCAGAATAAATTGCTATTACCTAAAGGGTGACCTTCAACTAAAAAGGTATGTGAAAAAATGTTGCTGTTAAATCATGATCAATGTCATCACCACAAATACCAACAATACCAGCACCGGTATTCCTAGGAAAGACACAATGTCTGTCCCATGCCTGGTTTTGTTATGTTAGGATATTTTTAGGGATCTGTCCTAACTACTTGGATATTTCTTTTGCTTGTTGAGGCAAATAACACTCATAAGACTTCAGCAGCAAAACAGTAGAACACATTATGAGGAAGGAGGCAATTGGAAATTGCTACTTCTGCTTATTTGCAATTATTGTATAAAGCATCCATTACACTTTGTATGGAGTTCTGGGAGTTTTGTTCCTGCTGCAAATTTTTGTCATAATGACAGTCGGCTTGCTAGCAGAACACTGGGAACCCAGAGCTCTGTGAAATGTTGTTATTTATTCCTGCATCCCCAAAAATGGCCCTTAGGAATCTCTGGTACTAAATGACAACATTACCACTGACTATCAGCTTTCTGGTTGGATCCAGAAGGAAGGAAGGAACTGGGTAGATGGAACCCAGCACAGGGCAAATGCAAAGAGATAAACAGAGAGCCCATTTTATGAACCAAATATCACATTCCTATAGGTCAAATCCCAGGTAAATACAGAAGTAACAGTAGGAAAAAAAAGATCTAGTGAAAACTACTCCAGATTTACACAGGTCGGAGTGATTCTGTCTTACACCAACAACTGTGTGTTTGACAGTTTATCTCACACCACCACCCACCAGCAGCTCGGCGTGCTGTCAAAACAAACAGGGCAGTGTACAACAGAAGTTGTGCTGCCAGGATGGCAGGCAAGGGAAATCTGCATCTCCTCATTATTCAGTCTCTCACTCAGAGCCCAAAGCCAAGGCGTAGGTAGCTGGAGGGGTAAGGCTGTCGATCACACACTGCGGAGCTGGAGACGCCAACACAGAATGCTTTTCCCCAAAGAGAAAAAAACCAGCCTTAATAATATCTCATATGTTTTATTTCTGTATAAAGACTAATCACTGCTGCTCTTACAGCCCAGCTTTTCCTACAATTTGTGGCCCTTGGACTCCTCCATAAGTGCAGAAGAAAGCAGTGCCGCTTCCTGCACATTGCTGCAAATCTCAGCTTTGATTTTGTAGAACCAGGCAATCTCCTTGTTCCCAGATAAGAACAAACATCTTTTCATGTGGAAATAAGAACCATCCATGTCAGCGAATTATCATCTTAAGTGTAAGATTCAGTTACTTCTGGTTTTCCCTTGTGTTTTGTACTTGTAACACAATGTGCTGAAATTTCTTCCAAAAGATATTTGCATACAAGATTTTTTGGACTTCCCTGATTCTGGACATATTTCTCCATATCTGCTCCCTCTCTGGTTTGCATTATGTAGACAAACATTATTAATTCTCCTTGCCGTCTTCTGATAAACTTGGCTTCCATGCAAGATGAGGCTGGCACATGAATACACCCCCATGAAGAAAGTTAAGGAATGTTGTTACACCTTTTTTTTTTTCCTTTCCCAATTTGGAACTATTTAAGCTTGAATTTTCAGTGTGTGTTTTTCAGGGTGTGGTTTTTGTGATTCTTTTCTGCTGGAAAACCCTGGTCAAAATTGACTATTTCTAAACATCTAGGGAGCAAAATATTCTTTGATGGTGAAAACTCATGCCTTTTTTTTTTTTTATTCCTGTTTTGGAAGTTGCAGCAGCAACTTGAAATTTGGCAGGGAGGTAACCTTTGAGTCAACATAGCACATTTTGTTATCCATGTGAAAATATGCCCCAATAAGGTCAGTTAGAAAGCTTTGAGAAACCACAGGTCACAGCAATCATTCTCCAGATCTGACGAGCTGAAATACCTGAGGTTTCTGTCAAAACTCTGAGCACTTAATGTTGTCCAGCTGTTAACGAGCAGTGCCTGAGGAGTGACTGAGCAACCAGGACCTCCTTACACATTTTGTGCCATCAGCTTGCTGGGTTTCAACACATAAGGGAATTACACAGCCTCAACCAAAATACACAAAATCAATCAAGTCAAAATCAATCCAAAACAACACTCTTCAGTTCAGCGGAAAACCCTATAAATAGAAAATGAGAGCAATACTCAAGCCATGTAAATAAAAACTCCCTGTGGATATGGGGAAAGTCTTTAACTTCAGGCACCAGTTTATTTAACATGCTTCAGTATGAAATGCTGTAATTAATATTAACTGTATTACAGGGGACGTTATCAAGAGTCAGACAAATGTGTGCCTGGGGCTTTTACTGGCCACAATCCACACTGCTGACATGCAAGCCCAGGTGAAAAGAGGAATCTATGCCAACCTCTGCAGCTCTCTCTCTGCAGGGCTCCAAAGGCAGTTGCTGATGCAGCCTGGACAGTTTGAGTGCAATTCCATGGGGTTCAGCAGGAAAATCTCAGAGGCAGAAGCCACCCAAGCAGAGTTCTTCCAAAAGCTTCTCCACTGGGAAGCCTCTTTGGAGAAGCTCCCTCCATCCCTAGACTGCAGCTCCCTACAGGCAGAGAGGATTCTGTGTCCCTGGAATGACCACGTTGTGGTGTGCATGCAGGGGCCACAGGCATGGATGAGCAGAATATGTTGGGCATTGCTCAGAAATTGGCTCTCAGGACCATGTTTTGCATTTAGTAATAGATAACTCCAGAGCTGCCTGTCAGGATTTGAGCTTCGTCTCACAAATACTGGACAAATATCTTTAAAAGCCACAGCATCACTGCTGGGAAGTTCACACTTAATAGAAGAAGCACCCTGCTTATACCTCATACACATTTCAGACACTTCTAGTAAAGAACTAGTTTATCCCAGAGCTTCCTATCCTTTCCTGCAAGCACCAGGTAGTGAGTATTTAAAACACAGTAGAAGGAGAGGAGATGGTAATGTCACCAGATGACTCAACTGCAAATTCAGTTTCAGAGATATAAACAGCAAGTCAAGACTGGAGTCAAAGAGATGCTGAGGGGAAATCCTGTCCATGCTGGAGCATGATTTACTATGTATTCCACCAGAAGCAGAACTCTAGACATGGATTACTTTTTTTTTAAAAGACCAGAAAGCAGCACTATCTCACCACTTGCAGAAGTGAGGTGTAGGCATGTACAGGAAAGGTAGTGACAGAGAAGCTGTGAGAAAAGCAAAACAGACCAGAGGCTGATCAGAGTTTAATCCCCAGCTATGAATGGCAGTGTAAAGATGGATTAATTATTAAATAAGGCATTTATTGTCTATTTCTCAAAGGCTGCTTTCTTAAAACCATGCCTGTTCTAATTCATAACAGGCAAACACCAATTTCTGTGCCACTGACACAGGGTTTTCCATTGGCATGAAAAATGTTCCTGTACCCCAGGAGTGCTGTGACGTGTTTATTTGTCTTCCTCATGCCACTGACAAATTTTCAGAGACTGTGAGCACCATGAAATTTTCTGCTTGGCTCCACTTCAATCCCCACACCAGGTTTTGGTCCAAGGCGTAGGTGTTATGAAGTAACTTAGTGATTTTGTACTAGCGAGGCAAGATACCACTGAGAAATGCTCAAGGCATTTTCTGAAACTGCAACAGGCTGGGGACCTGGAGGAGCCAGGCACCCTGAAGGGAAGAAGAGCTTCTCAGAGCTCTAAAAACCATACTAAGAGGATGTCACCATCATGCACACAGAATGGGTGGTAATTCCCTAGGACACTGTGTACAGGAACCCTAAGGATGAAGACCAAATGTCTCATGCTAGCAGGAAAATTACCAGGCATCTGGTAAAACGGAAAGGCAAGGAAATCTAGGTCCAGACTCTCCCTTTCTGTTTGGTGATACTACAGATTATTTGCATAATTACATATTCACAAATAATTACTTAAACAATTACTGCTCTTTCAGTAAATGAAATAACGTAATTATGTAAACCATTTGCTGTTACACGCATTAATTCACTGCAGATTAACCACAGGAAAGCCTGTGACTCCTTCTCAATACTAATAAAACCTAACTTTACCCACAGTAGTAATGGCTGTGATATCACTAAAGTCAAACAGTTACAAAACTCACCTTTTCTGAAGCGTTAGTGAAGTAAGGACTGGCTGAAAACTGAGACCTGACCAAAGCTGCCAACACAGCATTGACCTGATGGACAACCTAAACACCAATTTTCTCCCACACAGCAACATTCTCATTGTAGGTAACATAAAAATAATTAATTAATGGGGGTTTTTAAGCATAAGAATGAGGGGCCATGATGTAATTGCCGGTGTCCAAGTAGATCTGAAGAGTTTTTCGGGAAGTGTTGCCTAGTAAAGCGTGAGGAGTCCATGGCACTGGGGGAACTGGGCTGCCTCTAGCAGAGCTTTTCTCACAGCAACAAAACCCAACCTACAGATACTCCCAGATGTTTATTCCGCAGCATTTTTCCAAACAAAACAACTGCCACCGCTGCATGAGCGACCTAAAAACAACCACGTCAAAACACCGTCTGTCTCGGGATGCCCCGATCCCAGCCCGTATCTCCGTATCCCCGTATCCCCGT